>VCAZ01000106.1:0-42500 GCA_005784505.1 Bagarius yarrelli
TGGAGTGATATATGTAGTTAGTGTGCTGTATATAAAGAAGAACCGTGACTGTCGTCTCGTTAATGGACTCACAATTTTTATGTTTTTAGTTTTATTGGAAATTTATTAACATTGGGCTGCATATCATTAATTATCATTTGTGCTGCGGTTATGTTATATTGTCGGTGTAACATCGGAACTACTGCTCTTTCTACTGCACTACTGAGAGAATTGCTTTGACAACTACGAATAATTCTACTACTTCTAGAAAGAGCGAAAGCAAGAAAGTCGTTGTTACATTTACAATGAAGCAAAGTTAAATTTGTACGTATGAATATAAATGCGAAATAAATTAATGAAACGTTGCATTTGCACGTTTTTTTTTTTTTTGCAGTGTTTTTAGTTGGTAAATAGGAGACTTTAGTCTGCATTTCTTTTAATAAGAAAGGAGGACATGACCTTAGGTCATGTTTTAGGTGGAACATTATAATAATTGCAAAAAAAAAAAAAAAAAAATTGTCTCCGATTAGATAAAATGTCACGGTCACACAGGATAAATGCACACACAATTTTCTCCCACAGCCGTTTTGTTCATTTAAATAGACAGCCACGGCCCTAGAGCAAGCATGACCTCTGAGGGTCAAAGGTGACGATGGCGACGAGACTACTACAGCGTGCAGGCCTAGTATAAGACCAATTTTACAACGAGATTAGCGACGTAATCACAGGCGTCAGACTCATTTCAGCGAGCAGACAGAAAGGCAAAAAAAAAATTCTCATTTTGCAAATGAAAGAAAGGGCGAGAAAGGAAGTACGGGGGAGGGTTAGAAAGATGGAGATAATGACCCCTCTCCCCATTTACATTGCTTTGCCACCTAAAAACACCCTCATTATTCTATCCAGTTATTGATTTCCTGCAATCATCGCACTTTGCCTCGCGGGGGCCAGCCCGTTTTTCTTCTCTCGCATTTTACACCGTCTTTCTTTACTGGAAAAAGTTGATTACTCGATGGCCACTCGTTTCTTCGTTTTCTTTGTTATTTGATTATAAATTAAAAACAAGAAATAATATTTCTTAGTAGATATAAAAACATTAATTTAGCTACTTATTTGACAAGTATTTAGTTTAATCTTTAGATATTGTCATCATAAAAGCACATCTCTCCTACTCTGTAAAACTGCAATTTGGCGATATTTAAACATAACATAGAAGAATAAACAGAATATCGCCTTATGGTAATGTATAGACAATAGCGCCAACTGTGCTTTGTTGTTATTTATCTTTTCCCAGTAAGAAATAATCATTTAACAGTTGCAATTTCATTTTTTTTGCATTTGTCATGGAAGTTATTCTTATTTTTTATTTTAGTTGTTTCTTTATTTTTCAAATCTGTGTCTGCACCCCACACCTAACACACCTAGACTAATTCCTCATGCTGTAAAGTGCCCTTTACTGTACCTGGCAATAAAAGCTATTCTGATTCTATGTCTCCAGCCTATCCGAGGCTGTTATTTTATAAGAAAGATCGAGAAACACAAAAGAACGACAGAGGGGGAGAAAAAAAAAAAAAAAAAGAATGAAAATCCACCCACCAAGCACATGAAACAGGAAATCGATATCTCGCAGCAGACCGGTTCATCCCCTCGCCACTTGGGATGAAGCAGTGCAAATGGGTAAGAAAGAGAGCGAGAAAAAGAGAGTGAGACAGGATGAGAGATGAGGCAGGATATTGTGCAGGTCTCAGGTTTGTGTTTACTCTAATCAGGTTGCAACCTTTTTCCTTTCCTTCTCTATTTATTCGGTAAACACTCCCAACACTATGTATAATTCACACATCAGCACTACCGCGCTTTTGGTGGTTCACACTGTTGCTCTAATCAGCCTTTCTCTTTTTGGTTTGCCAAGTTCTGAGAGCACTCTGTGTATGAGTGTATGCATCACAGCCTGGCCTTTTCATCTGAGATGCGATGAGCCATGTCCTCTTTACAAATGATATACTGAGAGTGTTTCTCTCTCTCTCTTTCTCTCTCCTCTTATCTATTTCCTCGCCGAGGGGATTTGCTGCGCTCGGGCGCCCATTAAGATTTAGCCCCCCGATTTGGGCTCTTGCCATGAAAACATGCCCTCGGGTTGGATAGAGGTTCAGAACGTCTCCATTTAGTTACCAAAACTCGTGTGAACCACGGGATCTTGTAGACACTCCCTCACTCTCTCCCCGAAGGTTCTGGAAGGTCTACGGCGACATACGCCAATATTCTTGTGCCGTATCTGGTGTCACTGTTGCACAAGGGAATAGTCCACATGTCATTCAATACTTGTTTACTGATTGTTTGTGATTTGTTTTTTTGTTTTTTTTTCCCCTAAGTGGTGCCAATGTTGATGGTTGGTTAGACGTAACTTTAGAGGAGGGGGTCGTGCACAGGAGGGGGTCGCCCAGTGGCTAGAGCCATTGCACCCATACCCCCATACCCCTTTATCGTTTTATACCCTGATCGGATGATGCGCCCCTTTCAAAAAGCTTTCTGTGTATCACTGTACTGAAGATCCACTGATTTTCTAAAACTTCTTCAAAATCACCAAGTTCTAAAATTCCTAATCAAGTTTATTGTACCTGATCAGGTTTAAAATTAGTACAATCAAATCTGTGGTAAAAACTAAGCTTTGCAACATTTGGTGGACAGGAACGCTTCTCTGATGTTTTGCTTCTGGCGTGGAAAAAGGACCTTTTAATCATAATAAATGAGGTTATCGAGATATTTGGGAACATGGTACCAAATAAGAAGGTTTTGCTGTAAATAACCACTTGTCAATAGTATTGGAAGACCCAACCATTACGTTCATGTGCGATTGTTGGGATTTCTTTATTCGTTCACAATTGTTTTAGTGAGATGATACATTACTGTTGAGGTGAGAAGGTTTGGGTTACAGTCTGTTCCAGTTTATCCAAAGTGGGGCTGAGTCAGAGTCAGGGTTCTGTACAGAACACTCGAATTCTTCCACTCCAACCAAAACACACCATGTCCTCATGGCACCCAGGACCTTGGTCCAGCATGTTAATATGTTTAAGTCTCTCACTTCCATTGAAGGAATAGTGTAATACTACAACATACCAAGACATTCTAGCAACAGTTTGATGTATACACACAACTCTTCCACAAAACGTCTGTTTTATTAATATAACTTTGTGTTTTAGTGTTTCAGCCCAATACAGCACAATTGGGGCGACTGGGGGCAGGGGCAGTGGTGGGTCAAATAGTTAAGGCGCTAAGTTCTTGATTGGAAGACCAGGAGGACATGGGTGTAAACCCCACTACTGCCAGTCTGCCAGTGTTGGGGTCCTGAGCAAGACCCTTAACTCTTCCTGCTCCAGCTATGTATCATAGCTGATCCTGAACTCTGACCCCAACTTACTAAGATAGGATATGCAAAGAAACTAATTTCACTCTGCTGTAGAGTCAATGTGACAAAGACATTTACATTAAAAACAGCTCCATCAATATTATCATGGTATTCTGCAGGTATATGGCATTGTAAAGAATGAAATGGTAGTTTGATTAACATTTGGGTATCAGAAATGACCCCAGGGCAAATCTAATTTTATAATCATATTGAGAAATTATGCAATACTTGGGATGAATATGAACTGTTCCTGCAGTCAGAACACACAACAGGACTTTCTGTGATTAGCTGATTAGCATCTTCTTGTTGCTAATGACTAACAGAAGAAAAGGTGCACTTAAATGAGCATTATAGTGTCCAAAAAATTTCTTGTGGTATCTATACTCAGTATTGTTTCTGACTGAAGTATGTATGTTTTTTGTTAACATCGGATGCTGAGCTTGTTTTTAAGCGGTATACTAGCACTGTGGAAAAATGAATACCAAGATTTTTTTAGCCGTACGCTAGCTTAAGTATAAACATGAATAGTAAGTTTGCTTTAAAGCGGTTAGCTATCTCACTGATGGACCCGAATGCAGTGTTTGTTCTAAAGCGGTATGCTAGCTCTGTTATGAACCTTGTAAGCTAAGTGTTCCAAAGCAGGGTTCTAGCTTAGTGCAAAAAAATGGGTGAAAAGATTTTCTTCTATTTTTTGACTGTAAGTAATGTAGCAAGCAATTTCTGGCAATTCTGGCTCTTCTGCTTACAGTGGGAATAAAACATTAGAGAGACTTTTATGAGCATTAGCAGTTAAAATTTGTTTTTGCCACGTCTGCCTCGTGTTTTTTTTTTTCTTTTTTTTTTTTTTTTTTTGCCACGTCTGCCTCGTTTTTTTAAAGACAAACGACTGCCTGGGTTTTTATGGAATGCTGAAAAAATTACTGAAATATAAGACTAGAATAATATCTTGCCTAATCCAGTTGACATTTTTATTCAGACGTCTGGCATTTTAATTCCTTTGCGATAGTCGACTGTAAATAGTCTCGGCGCTTTTATCACATTAGTGTAGGGCATGTGTTAAACGCGCACTCTCTTCAACAATGAGCCTTGTTCCTACACTCTTGTCTAAAATATCCTTCCATTATATATATTTTAGAGTTGTGGTTATTATTATATTATTATTATTATTATTATTATGGTTCTTATACAAGACCGTCCCAGAGTGTGTTTCCACCAGCCCAGCTACTTGCCACATTAACCAAGGTAAGGGTTATCTGAGTGCAAGGGACTATTGCCTTTGGGACTTTCTGCAATCATCACTTCTTCTTCTTTTCTAAACAAATGCCTCGGAACTTGCCAGGCTTGTAATAATAATAATACTAATACATTTATTTTTATACAGCAGCTTTAAAAATGCCATGCGAAGTGATTTGCATATAAAAAGACATAGTTGGAATAAAAAGCTAAGTTGGGAAGTGGTAGGGGCGCAGTGGTTTAGGTGTTGGCTTAATTGAACTAGATCTGGGGTTTCAATTCCCAGACACACCAGGTTACCACGTGGGGCTCCTAAACAAGGCCTCTAACCCCTAATTGCTCAATTGGATAAATGAAATAAATGTAAGTTGCTCGGCGATAGGGGCGTCTGCCAAATGGACTCGCAGACCTTTACTAATAGAATAAGTAATGGGTGGTTTAGAGTATTTATTAATGTGTTGATCCAGGGATTGAAATGGTTTTAGACACGGTCGTGGGTTTTAGGTATCGGGTATTGTTAAGAGAAAAAAGCGGGAAGTACCAGAAGGATATTGACCGTTTTTTGTTAATCAAGGCTGTCTTTCTTGGCTCTCTGGGTATTGAAGGGTACATTTGTCCACAATTGGACAACGAGTGAGAAAAATAGACTCAATGACCCGATACCGATAACTGCGTGTTCGTCTGATTATGTGACCGATATATGCCTAGCAGAGCCAGATAATTATTTTTGTTTGATTTTGACTAAAATATACAACTAAACTAACCCTAATTTTATTTGTAACACTGTTACAAAGGAGTAACATGCCAGTATTGGCATCAAAACACAGTTTTAAAAATTTTTTTACTTATTTATATTATATCAAATGTCAATTAAAATAACTACGGCTTTTATTATTCTGTCGTTACTAAAGGTCTACTTCATTAACACCACGTATAAATACCAAAATAAAAACGTTAAAGTAAAACGGTTTATATATTTTATGTATTAAATATCGATTATATAATATATATATGGAAAAACCCCGATAAAACGGGATCCTATGATTAAAAATCGATAACCAATAAAAAAAAAACGGAATAATCTGGAAAAAAAAACCCGTAAAACCAATTTCGGTTGATCCCTAGCAAACCCTACCGACTTTATGTTGAGACTAAATACTTGGACTTGAAAATTAAGTCTGAAATCTGAATGGTGAGTCGGTGTTGGCATTTGGTAGCACACTTTTAATTCTGTATCAACAGTTGTATACATTAATCGTGTCATTACACATAATCGCTAACATGTATGGTAGGGGTCTCTGGTATCAGTAAGCCTTCAGTTAGAGGGCGGTCCTGTGTTATTGCCTAGAGTTTCAAGGGGAGCGAGAATTGAATGGAGGTCTTGTGATTAGTATTGGACATCATATAGAGACAGGAGCGGTAGTGTTAAATGATGCAGTAGCAGCTCTTTGGTGTGTGTGTGTGTGTGTCCAGCAGAACCTCCACAGAGCTTATCACACAGTGCAGAAAGCAACCTGCCCCTGGTGATTACCTACCGTGTGTGTGTGTGTGTGTGTGTGTGTGTGTGTGGGTGTGTGTGTGTAAAGGTGCACTGATTCTCTCAGTAATGATGTCATCTTCACGGATGTAATTCACAGTAATCTCGTGGTGATTTTTATTTCCCAGACTGCAAGACAGAAGGACACACACTCTCTTTCTCATTCTGTCATTCTTTCTCATCTCTCTCTTTTCTCTCTTTCTTGCACTCCTGCAATGCCTCGCTATACTACATCTCTTTCTCTTGTATAAAAGGGACTGACATCACAATAAAGGACTGTAAAAAAAAAAAAAAAAAAGTCAAGTCTTTCTTTTCTCTCTCTATCTCTCTTGCTCTCTTTCTCCTATATATCTCTGTCTTGTGCTCTCTCTCTCTCCTTCTTTTTCTCTCTCGATCTTGTTCTTTTGCTCTCACTAACTCTTTTCACTATTTTACCCAGGAATCAGATGTTGACGCATGAATCAAGTCATGCCAGATTGTACACTGTTTAACGCTTACTCGCCCCTCAGATCTGACTGACAAACGGACGAAACGCGATCAATAAGCGGGGATTAGCTGAAGGAGAGCTATAGAATCTGTCCTCTTTGCAATGAAATTTGGGTTATCATCATTATTGTATTCAGTTTCAAACATTATGGTAAATATAACAATTACCGATTAAACTCGAACCCCACCTTTATTTCAAACCACATAAGCCTAAATCGGAACAAATCAACTCAACAAACATTAAGAATCGATCTTGCTATATATTGTTATTGTTTACTCAGGAATAATATATTAAAACTTAATCTGGAAGCAATCTAGCTAATTAGCTCTTTTTGCAACATAGCCTGGCTGATTTTTTCTGAGCAATGTGCTGATGCTTGATATTAGCGTATTACTTCACCTGAGCCAGCTGTAAACTTAGAGAATACATTTAAAACCATTAACGTGGCAGAAAATACCATGTCTAATTCGAGGCTGCAGTACCAAGGTGTATATATTCATTCCGGTCCAGTTCAGGTCTGTCTATTTACTTAGCACCGTTGTTCTATGAAGCCAAAAGGCGGTAATTGACAGCAATGGATGACCGATCCGTATAACGCGGGCTACGCGCCTACTGCGTGCGTAGATAAATAAAAGTTCGGTGGTAGGATGTGCGATTGGGTTCTGGTTTTAAAAAATGCTCAATCAGGATAGAAGAGATTAGGTAACAGGTAATTAATCGGGCAGAATAAATGCGGGACGAATTGGTGTAGAAACAACACCGGCAGGTTGTCAGCCGGATCGTATTGATCGCATCCCTCGCCTGGCTTGAAGGCATCTAAACAAAGCATGATCAAAGTCAAGGGTATTATAAACAAAAGGGCCGATTCGTAGAGGGGCGATATGAATTTTTAATATCGCAGGCCTCCCAAATCTCCCTATAAGCTGGAGCCGGCTTGAGTGTTCATGATTCATTATCTTAGTAAGTGCTTATCAGCTTAGAGTCCCGAGGAGGGACGCGATATGTTTAAAAAAAAAAAAAAAAAGAAGAAAAAAAGAAAAAACGCGAAAAACGGGAACTAACGGGAGCTAAACATGCACACGTCCCGTGATGTCCCTTTTCTTCTTGTATGAATTTACACTTACAGAAAACAATTAAAGCCTGCCCGTCTTGCTTTCTGTTGCTCTCAGCACTTTAGACAGGCCCATTTTAGCTTGTAATTATTCGGTAGGAGCTTGTTTTCAAAAAAACCAAACAGAGATTCTAATAGTCCTGAGGCAATCCCAACACACACACAAACACACACACACACATTCCGGGACACACCACAACGGGTATGGTGTACGTCCAAAATGGTGATTCTCTCGGGCTTAAAATATTTCAAATGTTCATCCACAAGCACTTTCTGTGCCTCTTTGATGACTTTTTTTCAGGATCTTTTAACACCCTTTATAAAAGAAGCCACTATTTAAGTAGAGGCCATTTAAAAAAATACAAGTAACAATTTGATGAGGGAAAAAGTTCTACATTTTACAGAAGAAGGGATGGAGTTTCCAGCTATAGTTTTCTCTGAATCTAACAGTTTTTGTGGCTAGGAAACATAACTAAAGTGTTTTGCTCTTTGCACTTGATGGAAGGTCACTAGAGATTATATACGTCCTGTGTGTGTTGTGTGTGGTGTGTGTGTGTGTGTGTGTGCGCGGTGTGTCGCGTTGCGTGTGTGTACAGACTAAGGATCATTGCCAGTCAGAAGAAGGAAATCCCCAATCACGGCCAAACTCGTCTAGTAACAAGGGCACACAATGCCGACTTATCCTGGCATCACATTGTCCGCACTTTAAACTGTCATTAAATACTTTGCTAATCTTCTAATTCAGGATGCATCAGCAAGTTTCCCACAGTACCAGCCAGGGCTTAAAACAGCGTCGATTAAAACCCAAAAAAAACACCCAAGAACATTTGCTCCATGAGCTAACCTAAATAACCATTTTTAATAATTAAGGTTGGTCCAAACATGCAGGTAACTTGAACATACCACAATCATTGTAGGTAGCATCTTGGAGATTGTTCCGAGTCGAAATGTTTGGGGGTCTACTTATTGCAGGATACTGATAATAAAGATGCTAAACAGGGTCTCCACTTGAGATATGCTAACAGAACACTAGGTGCGTTTACATGGAGTGCTTTTATTCTGATTACAATCGGTTGAAAAAATCCAATTCGAAAAAAAATGATAGACATCTTTCTATTTTTATTAATATATATTCGACGTAAAGTTCAGGACACGTACACAACAACGTGGATTGAAGAACTAAGGCAACAGCCCAATGAAAACGTGGCAAAAAATCTTAACCAGCCAACCGAATTTTTTAAAAGAATGATCCCGGGGTCTAAAATGCAAGAAGTGTGTGGTGTGACGGTGTGTGTGTGTGTGTGTGGGTGTATAATTAGGGGCATGCTGTATACTGTGTGTTAAAGGAAAAGCTAAGGGATGATCAGCAGAATCTGCATCTGGCTTTGCAATATGGCAAGTTGTCAATTTGCCGTTGCATTACATAGCGGGACATCACATTATGACGTTCTTGGTCTGGTGGGTTACTCCACAAACTGGGACGGGTTAATTAACAATTTTTTTTTTTTATTGGCCCATCGGGTTCCACCACAATCCCAGCCCTTATTGTAATTAATTTTCCTCTTGAGTGAACACCATGCGGTCGACTTGTAATTGAATCTAAGATGGCATTTTCAATGTGGCTGTGTATTGCAATACTAATATATGGAACGTTTGAGTGTGGGTGTGGAAAACGGAGGAGAAGAGAAGGGGTAGCTTGTACACTTGTGTGTGTGTGTGTGTGTTTGTGTGAATTTATGAGTATAGGCTTTGATTAAATCCATGACCTTCAGCACCCGCACGTGCAATCAAGACTAGGACAAATTCATCATCCCATTGATCCATCAGTTGAATTGCGTTTTTGCGACTTGACCTCGCCAAGATAGTCTAATTTGCTCTCCTGGCATGTTCATCATTTCATGCTTTAACTGCGTCATGAATTTACAACCTCCCTCCAGTACACACTACACACACACCTTCTTTGCCTCTAAACCAAGCAAAGCAAAGCAATCAAATAAATTTGCCTATTGCTTTATTAGCATGCGTCTTTACCAACCCACCCCACCCCACCCCCTCCCACGTCATTTGCATTCATACGAATATTTGCATGTTGTTTTATACCAGCTAGTGCCAGGCTTAAAACCCTTCTTAGAGTACTCCTGCCTCCAAAGAGTTTAAGAGTGGTGTTGGGGGGGGGAGGGGAGGGGGGTTTAGTTGAACAAGGCTCCTTAGAGGATTGGAAAAATTAGGCCATCCAAGAACACTCAGGGGCAATAGAGTGAGAAAAAAAAAATAAGAGAACAGAAAGAACAGCAAGAGTTGGTCAAATTTTTGTATATGTACCCCCAAGAACGAGGCTCGGTAACATTGACCCGAAAATGAAAAGTGGTAGTGCAGAGAAAGAGAACGATATCTTGTTCTTTAAAAACCTGGAGTCGTTCTGGTAAAAACCTGGCGTCTTGGTGCTGTTTTAAAGCCTTGCGTTGAATCTAATCTGACTTTGTATTCTGCAGTGGGTGTGCAGTGGGGTGGGTAACATCTAAAAACTCATCCTAGGTGTCCCTGCTTGGTGCGCAGGGTTCATTGGGATATAGAATTCCGGTTCCCAGTAACCGTGCGTAGGATGAGCAGCACAAAAATGAATGGATAGTTTAATGGCTGGATGAATAAATTAAAAGCTTACATTGCATCACTAAACTGTGGCCTGTTTTCTCTTTCCCTTCCCTTCTTTTCTTTGCAGCTTGCAGACCTGGTACATACAAAGCTTTGGCAAAAGACGCCTACTGCTCCAAATGTCCTCCAAACAGCTACTCGCAGCAAGAGAAGGCAACCGAGTGCGCATGTGAGAAGGGCTACTACCGCGCCGATATGGATTCCAAGTCTATGGCCTGCACTAGTAAGTCGGAAAAACTAGTAGAATAAAGGCTAGTAGAATGTGTGTAATATAAGCATCAGAGAGAACACTGCTATGTTAAGAATGTTGGAGCTTGAGGTGACTTTGACTAGGCAATGTGAGCTAGATAAACATACATAGGCATTTTTCTAAAGAGGTGAAACCAGAAGAAGAGAGAGGATTGGAAGTGGCCTATTAGATTTTATAGAAGAAGGTGTCTAAGGTGTCTAGACCATAAATCAAGACTATAAATGGCCATAAATCTGTACGATTATATGGACTGGGTTTGGACTGGATAATAGATAAATGGATGGATATATTAATGGTTGGACATCTATACATATACTCTAGTAACAATATAAATGGCTGGATAGAAAGATGGTTTAAAGGTTAGGGTAAGCAGATGAATGGATATATGAATGCTAAATACTTAACTGAGAGTCGATGGATGGATGGATGGATGGATGGATGGATGGAGGAATGGATGGATGTCTAAATAATGGATAAATGAATGAGATATGAACATCTCTTGGATCATCCATCCATTTTTTTTATTTTTTTTTTTAGTCAATCCAGCCATCCATTCATCCATCCATTGGCACTTTGTTTATCATTTATGTAAATGGATGTATGAATGTTTGTAGTTGTCAAATAGAGAATAGCTGTCAAATAGAGGATGGATGGATGGATGGATGGATGAATGAATGAACATATGTTGGATGGATAGATGAACATATGTTGGATGGATAGATGAACATATGTTGGATGGATAAATAATTGGGTGGATGGATGGTTGGACATATGATGATGGATGGATGGATGGAAGAACATATAATTGATAGATGGATGAATGGATTGATGCATGGATGGACAGATGATTGAACATATATGTTGGATGGATGGATGAACATATGTTGGATAAATGGATTTATGGAAGAACATGTTGGATGGATGAATGAATGAATGGATGGAAGAACATATGTTGGATGGACGGATAGATGAACATATAGATGGATGGATTCATGCATGGATGGATGGATGGACGGATGATTGAACAAATGATGGATGGATGGATGGATGGATGGATGGATGGATGTATAAACATATGTTGGATGAATGGTTGAATACCTAAATAGATGTATTTGTGGGTATGTAGATAGATAGATGAATGGCTTGACATGGGATGGATGAACAGATGTATGGATGAAGTAGCCATTTAAATAAACGAACCTAAACTGTAAGATAGATGAATAAATAGTTAAAAACGTAACAGATGAACAGATCTGGCTGACGGAGATGTTCTCTGATGCATTTAGAGATTGTTACTAAGTGACTATTACATCATTGCTTGTTAATGCTCATTCAGGACATTTACAGGGTTCATGAGATCACTCTATTGACTGGTAGGAGTGTGTGGGGGGGTGTGATGGGGGTTGATGGGTGTCTGAGATTAACTGAGTAAAAAAAAAAAAAATTAATAACATTCACAGCCTTTTTTAATAATTGTGGTAATTTGTGTTAATAATAGTCATGTATACTAATATGTCTGTGTGTGCTTGTTCATAATAACCTTCAGCTCTAACACATGCGCACACACACACACATGAGCAAGGGTGTATGCACTCACCCCAGGATCTCTAATTTAATAATCCAAAAAATTCAGCTGTGGGGGGAGAGAAAAAGTGTGTGAGAGTATGTGTTTACTGAGACATGGAAATGAGGTTCCAGGAAGCATCGATAATGTGCTAATCGAATCATTCCCATTTGTGACATGCACTAGACAAAAGAACGCTGATACACACAGCATGCCTGCACACACCACACACACGCACACACAACATACATATGCAAACAAGAATACTATTAGGAGTCAGAAGAGGGTACATTAATCAGTAGGTGAGAATCAAACACACACACAATCAAATTGAGAGTCAAAGGAGGGAAAAATGAATCAGCAGGTGAGAATTAAACATGGCTAATATAAGAATTAAACACACACACACACACACACACACACACACAAGCTAGAATCAAATTAAGTCACATGAAGGAAATTTAATTAGTAGCTGAATCGTGAATGAAAAAAGAGCTGATAAATAAGGAATCAAACATGTCTTCACATTAGATAGTGTATTTAGAGTTTGATGAGTGTGAATATATTTGAGGGACACACACACACACACTCGGTGCAGTAAGTGGTGTGTATGATTTGTAGGTCTTCAGGGATCTTGGTTCATTTATCTTGGCTTGTGGATCTGATAAAATGTCATTACCACGGCCAGTTAAATCCTCCCTCACAAGTTCTCTCTTTCTCTTTTCCTCTTTCATTTATTCTTTTGCTCCAGATGGTAAAAAATAACACATTTCTATTTTATGAACAATAGTAAGCTGTCCTGATCAAGCCAATGCTGTACTAATATTTAAATCTTTCTTTTTATTTTATTTGTTCTGTCTGTCTAATGCTAGTCTCCTTCCATCACTCGTGTACACATTTCTCCCGCAGAGCCTCCATCAGCTCCAGAAAATGGTATCTCCACGCTAAACGACACATCTGTAGTGCTAGAGTGGCGTCCTCCGCGGGACAGCGGCGGGCGCAGCGACCTTGTCTACAACGTTCACTGCAGGAAGTGTGTGCCAGACGGCAGGAAGTGTGGCCCATGTGGAGGCGGAGTTCACTTTGTGCCGAGACAGTTCGGTCTCAATGCTACAAAGTTGCTTGTATCTGGCTTGTTTCCTAACACCGACTACACGTTTAGCATCGAGGCAGTCAACGGCGTCTCCGATCTGAGTCCGAGTCCAAAACAGCAGCTCACCATTAACATCACCACTGGCCAGACAGGTACGGCCTGTTTTTTTTTTTTTTTTTTGTTTTGTTTTTTTTAACGCACTAACAGAACACAATCTTTCTTATTTTTTTGCTGTAAATGTTTATTCTGAAGTCCAAAATACCATTTTTACGCAACTAAAAGCTGTGTGTTTGGTTAATGGATGTGTACCTTCCCATCACTCATGCTCAAGGGTCTTTTATTGTATCCTTATTGTTGTAATTAAAGCCTCCTAAAATATTTGAATCACAGGCTTGAGGTTTAACCGCCACCTCAGAGCTTTAAGATCAACAACCTTCCCTTTTCATCACATTTTCTATGTCTTTGTAAAAAATCCATTAAAAAGTCACTTGCATATATTCTACCCACTTTAGTGCTGAATTCTACCAACTTCTTTAGTTGCGCGGCTGGAAGTAAAAGTAAACTCATCTGGTTCTGTAGTAGATATGCGACTGGATGGAAAAATGGCGGATTAATGAAAAATTGAAAGATGAAGCAAACAATAAATAAATGTTTTAATGAATTAGAATAAATAGAAAGGTAAAAAAAAAACGACTACTGGATGGATGGATGGATGGATGGATGGAATAATAAATAAATTTGTTAGATGCATAGATAGATGAATAAGTTAGATGGATAGTTGGATAGGTTAAATGCATAAATGGATGGATGAGTTAGATGCATTGATTGATGGATGGATGTTAGATGGATAGATGGGTTAGATGCATAGATGGGGTAAATGCATGGATGGATAGATGAGTGGCTAAATGGGTTGGATGGATTGGGTCAGATAGATAGATAGATAGATGGGTTAGATGCATGGCTGGATGGATGAGTTAGATAGATGAGTGGCTGAATAGGATGGATAGATGGATGGCAAACAGACAGCGGTACGGATGGATTGCCTCATTAACATTTGGTTGAACTTAAAGTAGACTGGATGGAACAATAAGTGGGTGCGTGGTGCATGTGCAGAAATTAATTGAATGGGTGGGTAAATTTATGGTTAAAGTTTGGATAGTCTGTTAATGAGAGGACTAGTTGATTGCTTGGTTATATAAATAGATAAACCTGGCAGCGGAATGGATGAATATTGCGGTTTTTAATAAAAAGGTCACATGGTTGGAGAAGTGGTCTGGAGTGTAGATGATTGGCTAGATATATGGCACAGATGAAAAGATGAACTAATACTGGATTTTTTTATATATATATATATATATATATATATATATATATATATATATATATATATATATATATATATATATATATATAATATAATACCATCAGTGCTGTATTTTAGGAATATAGGCTTTGACTACATCAAAGGCTTAGGGGTGTCCACTGTCCAGCTGTCTGTCTGACCACCTGGATCAGAGACTTTATAGTGATAACTTTGAAGCCAGACTCTTATATGTGTGCGGCTGCTCAGTGTGACAGGCACTTTACTGTTGGAGCAGCGCCCGGTCTCTCCACCATCATTTTGGTTCATCATTCTATTTTTGTATCGATTGCGATGAATGTGTTTCATGGACGTCGGAATCATGCGGAAAATACGGCTGAAGATTGTGTAGACGAGTAAACCAGACGTTCTGAATGTTCATAGGTCGAGTTTTATAGATAAAATTACATCCGTTTGCCATAAATTTAAACACATTACGAAAAGATATATAATAATAAATAACATGACATTCTGAAAAAGTGTAAAAAAAAAAAGAGGGAGAGAGTGTGAGAAAGAGAGAGAGAGAGAGAAAATAAAGAAAGAGAGACAGGGGCAGAAAAAGGTGTTATCAGGTGCCAATGTAGGAGGGTAATTACATGCTGGAGTGTGGACAACACCTTCCTGCAGGTGTGTGTGTGTGTGTGTGTGTGTGGGAGGCGAGAGAGGTGAGAGAGTGTAAGAAGAAGGAGGGATATAGAGCTAGCAGGAGAGTGGAGAGGAAGAGAGAGAGAGCGCAAAGAGAGGGATGGAGAGAGAGAGAGGAGCGGGATGAGAGAGAGTAGAGAGAGAGCGCGAGAGTGATGGAGCGAGAGAGCGAGAGAGATGAGAGCGCAAGAGAGGGATGAGAGAGAGGAGAGCGATGGAGAGAGAAGAGAGAGAGCGCTGGATGTAGAAGAGAGAAGAGAGGGATGGAGGAGAGAGAGAGAGAGCGGCAAGGAGGGATGCGAGAGAGAGAGGAGCAGAGAGGGATGGAGAGAGAGAGAGCGCAGAGAGGGAATTGAGAGAGAGAGAAGAGAGAGGGATGGAGAGAGAGAGAGGAGCAAGAGAGGGATGGAGAGAGAGAGAGAGCAAGAGAGGGATGGAAGGAGAGAGGAGAGAGAGAGAGAGAGAGAGCGCAAGAGAGGGATAGCGAGAGAGAGAGCGCAAGAGAGGGATGGAGAGAGGAGAGAGAGAGAGCAGAGAGAGCAGAGAAGAGATAGGGATGGAGAGAGAGAGAGAGCGAGAGAGGGATGGAGAGAGGAGAGCGCAAGAGAGAGGATGAGAGAGGAGAGCGAGGGAGGAGGAGAGCGATGGTGGAGATGGAGAGCAGAGAGAGAGGGATGGAGAGAGAGAGCGCAATAGAGAGAGGGATGGAGAGAGGAGAGAGAGAGAGAGATGAGAGAGCGCGAAGAGAGGGATGGAGAGAGAGAGAGAGAGAGAGAGGGATGGAGAGAAAAAGTGAGAGAGAGGATGAGAGAGCTAGAGCGAGAAAGGAATAGAGAGGGATAGACAGAGCCAGAGAGGAATAGACAGAGAGAACAAAAGAGGGAAGGAGAGCGAGAGACTGAGCGAGGAATAGACAGAGAAAGAAAATAGGAAGTGCTTGTAATAGAAAAGTGTGACAAGAATAATAGCAGGGGATCTATGATTAATATTACAGAACAACAATAGTTATTTAGTAGTCTTTTACATCAGAATGTTACTCTCTTGCTCTCTCTCTCTCTCTCTCTCTCTCTCTCTCTCTCTCTCTCTCTCTCTCTCTCTCTCTCTCTCTCTCTCTCTCTCTCTCGTCTCTCTCTCTCTCTCTCTCTCTCTCTCTCTCACACACACACACACACACACACACACACCCACACACACACACACACACCCACACACACTTTAAACATTAAATGATGAAAAATTTCAGCCATTCCACTCTGCATGCTGTTTTATGCTGTTGTAATTTCTCATTAAAAAAAAAAACGGCTTTCAATTTCAATTATAATAAAGTATTTCTCTTTATCTGTCTTTCTCTCTGTGTCTCACTGCATTTCTGTGTCTGTCTTTCCTTCTCTCTTCTACTCAGTGAGTGTGATTTTAAAAGAGAGAAAGAGTAAAGACAGCATCACTCTGGCATGGCAGGGACCAGACAAACCCAACGGAGTCATCGTGGAATATGAAGTCATCTATTACGAAAAGGTAATGCTCGTCTTTTCTCTTCTCGTCTTGTCTCCATTACTTTTTTCTCTTTTTCTTTTCTTTTCTCAGTTGAGCTCCAGTCTTCCTTTTCCCTCAACTTCTTCTCTTCCTACCTTTTATTTTCCCCTCTCTTTCTCTTCTTTTCCTTTTTTCTCTTCTCTTTCATTTCCTTTCTTACACCTTTTTCTTCTCTTTCCTCCTCTCCTCTCCTCTCCTCTTCTTTAATCTTTAACACTTCTTCTTTTTATTTCTCCCATTTCCCTTATCTCTTCTCTTCTGCCGTTTTATCCTCTTCTCTCGTCGTCTCTTCTTTTCCTTTTCTCTCTCTCTTTCGTTTCTATCCTCTCACCTTATTTTGTTCACCTTCTTTTGTTTTTTTTACCCTCTTCTCTTCTGATCTTTTTTTCTTTTCCTGCTCTTCTCTTACTCTCTTCCCCCCCATCTCATTTGTTTTTTTTTCTGTCCTCCGCTTTTATCCACAGCTTTTTTTTTTTTTTTTTTTCTTATTTGATCCCCACTTTCTCTCTTTTTTTTTCTTGTGTTCTTTTCTTGCCTCTTTTTTCCCCTCTTTCTTTTACTTCTCTACTCGTCAAATTGCGTCTTGTCAGTCAACCATTTATCCATCCTCACTTTACACCATGTCCATGTATCCATGCATGAAACTCTTCCTGATGGTTTTTATATTTTATTAAATCTACTTTCTCATTTCCTCTTAATTTTTTTTTTTTGGTTCATTCCGTTTCCTGGTCTCAGTTTTGTCAGAGACATTCTCTCACTTTTTTTACTTTTATTGTCTACCCATCCTGGGGGCCCTAACACTCCTTTTCACACACACGAGCTGCACTTTCACTTTTACTGCTGCGTCGAATGACAGCGGGGTGTCATGAAGACGTTCTCACTTTAATGAGCACCAACACTGACACAAAGCCTCAGGACCACAGAATAAAACTCAGCTTAACTTAACACACACAGCACACACACACACACACACACACACCAACCGTCTGAGGCCGGGAAGCACTTTTACTCGCTTAATTATTAAAAGCCAAAAGCAATCATTGGAATAGTTATAAAAGCACTTTACATCACCCCCCTCAGTAATCATCAAAAATGGTTCCTTCTTAACAAAGGACCCTTCTTAGGAATAAACCATTCTGATTTTTAGGAGGGGTAATAACCCAAAAAAGAACAGATTTTGTGAATTCCAAGAATACTTTTTCAGGGATTTTGACAGTAAAAATAATGTAAAATTATAATAAGCATTTTTTTAGTACAGGCAGTGTGTAAGAAGTTACTAAAGATTGCAGCCACACATGAATCTATTAATAGTTATTAAAGAATTGCACTTAAAAAAATAAAATATATTTAGTTTTTTCTTTAACTTGAACTTCTGACTTCTGATTAAATTTTTATTTTGAAAGAAAGAAAGGAAAAAAGAGAGAAAGATCTAATTGTCAATGGCGAAAGTGACGTCACTGCCCCGAATATTCTATTAGTTAATTCTAAGGAAGGGAAATGGATAGAATGATTATATTACCGGCGCAAAACGAGCACAAAAGAATGACACCAGTTTGGAGAGATTTGGACGGTATGGGGTGGAGAGTGACGTCACTGCTCGTAAAAAGTTCATTTTTTTCTTTATTAAAAAATCAGACACAATTATAAGTTGTTTTTGTTTCTCTTTAACGGCACAAATCGAGCACAAAACAAACAAGCACCGGGGGTTCTGGTTTGGAGAGATTTGGACGGTATGGGGTGGAGAGTGACGTCACTGCTCGTAAAAATACTTTGGTTATATCTGAGGAAGGAAAATAGATACAGTGTTCGTTTTAACGGCACAACATGGGGTGGAGAGCGACGTCACACTCTCATCAAAATAATGCTTAATAGCTTAAAAACCAAACTAGCACAACGTAGCAACCGGCAGCTAACCGAGGCATCCTGTTTAAAGCGGTTATCTTTGACTCGTTCGGTTAGCGAGTGTCTTTCACCTCCGTTACGAGTAAGAGTGTGTGTCGTGGTGCAGACCGGACCCAGACGCCGGATTAAGCGTGATTATGGGTTATGAGTTGATATTGAATTTGCAGATGGGTGTCTGGCACTGAGGAGTCTGTGGCAGATGGTGTTAAACACACACACACACACACACACACACACTCTGTGTTCATTGGGTGGCGGTATGCTTGGTTGGAATAAATGTAATCAGGTTCGACTGATAGCCGGTTTGCTATTTTTACATATTTCCTGTTGGATGTTTACTTTGTCTGTTCATGTTTTAGCGTATAAACTTTGTACACACAGATAAACGTCATCGTCCTGAGCGCCAGATGTTGACTTTCCATTTGCTCCCACACACTCTCACACACACAAATTCCAAGTACTACAGGAGCGGGATTAACCGATGATCTTCAGAGCACTCTCATCACTGCTTTCTCTCTCTCCTTTTTTTTTATTATTTTTTTTTTTTTTTTTTTTTTTTTTTTTTTTTTTTTTTTTTTTTTTTTTTTTTTTTTTTTTTTTTTTTTTTTTTTTTATAAACGCTACAGCCTTTTTCATTTATTAAACATGACTTAGTCAATAATTCAGAGCCGGAATATTATCCAGAGACTGTTCCTTTATTAAATCCATCACCACTACAGATTCACTCCAACTTTTTTCTTTTTTTCTTTTTTTTTCTTTTTTTTAACCGTGGTTTTTGCGATAACGGAGCGCCTCGGCGATCTGGTATCCTGTATGATGTAATGCTAAATACTGAAAGGAACTAGGTTGTGTTGGTATAATGAAAAGCATCGTCTCTCTTGTCAGTGTTGTTTTAACCTTTGTGTTGTCAGAAATCTGGTTTGATTTTTCTGTAATTGCTTAAAATGAGCATGTTGTAACCCAGAATCAGAAGATATATGGTGAGTTTGGTTTTTTTTTTTTTTATTATTATTATTTCATGTTTTTATAAACAGATAAATTAGCAGAACAAATAAATATTATTTAATAAGGAGCAGAAATAATTTCCGGAACATATCAAATAAATGTTCGTGCTAGCGTTTCTTAGCAAAAAACACGTTTTAGCAAAACATATTTTTACAATTTAGAGACTAGTAAACATCATAGACAGCATTTTGGCAGACGCCCTTATCCAGAGCGACTAACATTTATCTCTTTTATACAACTGAGCAATTGGGGGTTGAGGGCCTTGCTCAAGGGCCCAGGGCATCAATCAAACCCTGATCTTCCAATTAGCAATCCAACACCTTAACCACTGCGCTACCACTTCCTACATTTACACTTGATTCTTTCCTCCAATGTGGCACAGATGGGATGTGATATATATCCATTTCATTGATTCTGATATTATGGGATAAGATTTTGGCCCCATTCATATATGGAAATAAGTCAGACATGAATAGAATCCATGTATTAGTGACTGCCATGTAAGCAGACGGTTCAGATTTTCACCAAAATACTCAACTTTTTGGTTAGTCAACATTATATTTGACACGAATGCTGAATAATCACTTTTGTCTTCATCCTTTGATTATCGCGTCATTTTTACTTCCTTTTCCTGTCTGTATGTCTACTTAGGGTTGTTTTGGAATCGGGCATGAAAAATTGCAGTGTGAATGCAGCCGTAGAGATTGGTGGATTCATCCTTATATGTACTAACATTAGCATGTTTCCAGAAATTTTATCTCTGTCCAAAATCGCACACTGCTTGAGTTTGTACTACATTTAATTTAATACGCACTTCCTGATCGTATATTCGATATAGTGTAATTATAGGAAGTATAAATGAAATGTGAAAGTAGTCCATCCATCATGTTAATACTGTCGTACGACATATAACTGGTGTGTCCGTTTTGCTTTCAGAACCAGCGGGACCAGAACTACACGGTGCTGAAGACGAAATCGAACATGATGACTGTTGAGGGCTTAAAACCCAGCACCACGTACGTGTTCAGGGTTCGAGCTCGAACGGAAGGAGGATACGGCAGCTACAGCGGAGAGATCGAGCTGGAGACCAGCCACGAAGGTCATTTTCCCATCTCTGTTCTCTGTTTTTTTTTATTTTTTTTTTTTTTTTTTTTTATTGGACAATCCTTTTCCCGGAGTTTTTTAGGGGGCGCTAATAAATTTCTGAGCGGAAACTTGGATATTTAAACAATAGCTGAAAAACAGTGAAAGACTTGGTCCTTTACATTAATTAATGCATTTAGCAGACGACCTTCTCCAGAGCAACTTACATTAATCTCATTTAAAGTTGAGACTTAAGGGCCTTACTCAGGGGCCCCTGAGAACAAAAACTGAGAATATAGTCCCTTTTTATTAATAAAGGTGCAGAATAGTTAGCATAATAGTTTTTTGCTAATTTTAACTAGTTTTTGTCTCCTGCTCTTTCTGTGACTTATTGTCTCTGTTTCCATAAAAGTGTTTTAATGTCTGAGTGGGAAAAAAAAACCAAAAAAATCTGTTTGGAATCGCATCTTCAGGCCATTGTACCTCGAACGTGTTTAACTAATCGAACCGCTGTTTCACTCCAGCAAGACTTGGTCCAAGGTCACTTCTTTAATACTGTGTATCCATCATGTTAATTACTCTTTTAATTAGACATGAGGTGCTTAAGCTCATGCCTCATTGCAATGTATTAATAAAAGCCATAAATTCCTTTGTTCTTTGGTCTCGGAGGATAATAAAACGCACATAGATAGGTTGTGTTCATGATTTCTGACACTCCTGCAGTGGAAAATACGCTTAAGAGTATAGCGATACTGATATTTTTTGGAACCGTTATCGATTATTGCTTCACTTCTGATTTTAACACAATAATAACAAACAGTACAACAGTACTGAACTGAACAAGCATTACTTATTTCCAACACTTTGTACTACTCCCTCCTTTGTTTAGGTAAACAAATGGGTACAAATAAAGACCATACAAATAATTCTGAAAATAATTTTGAAATATTTAAATTTAAAATTACTGATTAAATTGGAGTATAGTTTGTTATCTTCCAAATAAAGTATATAATATAAAGCAAATAAAGGCTGTTGAGTCAACGCTCCCCATGAAGCAATGCGGTAACGCCGGTCTTTGTGTGCGATTCTTAAAACAGCAACAAGAAGCTGGCAAATATCGGATAATAAAAAAAACTTTAATATCGGGAAAATATCATAAATATCGATTATCGGTTGGTGTCTTCATAAGGAAAAAAAGTTATCTGCATGTCGTCTGGTAGTATTTTATATATAAGGTATAAAAAGAAGTAGTAGCTCAGTGGATAAGGTGTTGGACTGTTAATTGGAAGATCAGGGTGCGATTCCCAGCACCACCAAATTACCACTGTTGGGCCCCTGAGCAAAGGCCCTTAACCCCTAGTTGCTCAGTTGTATAAATGTGATGAATGTAGTGCCTGCCAAATGTTATAAATGTAAATTTCAATAAATACCATGTTCTCCTCTTGTTCCTCTTGTCCTGGGCTGGTTTAATATCCAGCACACTGAGATATTAAACTAAATATTATTCAGGCTCTCTAAGTGCTGAATGGTAGCGAATGTTATTTGAAATCAATTCATGTCGCTAAGGATATTTATTTCGTTCTTCCCAAGAGGGGCACTTACTCATGCGAAGCCCAGCTTTGATAAATGATGGATATGTTTTGAGTAATGGCGCAGAGTAGAAAAATCCATATGATAGTGGAACAAAAAAATACAGAGGCCAATTTCTACTTCACTTTATCTTATAAAGATCCGGGATCTTGTAGGAAATCGACGAGTAACACGGTGAATTACAGATCTTTTGTTTTGTTTTTTGTTTTTTTTTTAGATATGCTGGCCATTGGAGACCCGAACCAGTCCACCATCTTGGTGGTGTCGATAGCAGGAGGCGTAGTGCTGCTCATCTTCCTCATCGCCTGCTTTGTAGTGAGCGGAAGGTAGGATTTGTAGCCAAATCATTGCGATTTGTGTTTCATGCATTAAAGACATACACTATATGTTTGTACGAACCTCACCAGAACACCTACATAACCCCAGATGGTTTCCCCCCAAAGTCTGAAGCATCCAGTTGTCTGGAATATCTTAGTATTTAGCTTGAAATTATTTCTTCAATTAATCCCTGTGCTTAAACATCCTGAGCTCCATGATGTGTTCTGGTTGAAGTGGAAGAACTCGAAAGTCCTGCACAGAGCCCTGATTCTGACACAGTTCCACTGAACACCTTTAAGATGAACTGGAACACAGACTGTAACCCAGACCTCTTTATCCAAAATTAGTGTCTGATCTTATTTATACTATTACGGCTAAATGAACAAATCCCCAGTCGTGGAACACAATCTGGTGAAAAGCTTTACAGAAGTGTGGAGATAATTATAGGAGGAAGAGAAAGATTAAACCTGTAATGGTATGTTCAGAAACACAGATGACTGATAGGATAGATGGACGGGTGGACAGACGGACTGGTGGGTTGGACGGGTTGGTGGGAAGATGGATAGGTGACACAGATGACTGTGATGGTCAGGTGTTCTAGTTTTGCCTATGTATTGTATAGAGTGTTTTTGTATCACACCGTACTCACAACTAAAGCCTAAAGGATTCAGCGCACGCATGAATAAGTTGTTTGCCCAGGAATCCACTGTGACTAAATTAAAGAGTGATTCTCTGAATACTGAGCTTCTATTGAAGTCTGTAAAAACGTTAGCATTGATCGGAGGTGATTGCCTATCACACTGAGTGCTCTACTTAGGGATCGACTAAAGGACAGATCTATGCAGACCCAAAATGCACACGCACACACTCACGTTTAACTACCTGGCCCGGCTTTATTAACGTATAAATATAAGAAAGCTTGAAGAACTACAAGGAAGTTTTTTTTTATGATAGAAAAAAGACCAATCATGTAGGCACACACACAGACACATGCTGTATACTCAAGTCACATGGATAGATGGTTAGTTCGATGGATGGATGGATGAAAGGATGGAAGGATTGATGGATGAATGCATGGAGGGGATGTTACATAGAGGGGATGTATACATGGATGGAATGAAATGGGATTGATACTGACATAGATGGATGGATGGATGGATGGGACTGTTACGTAGAGGGATGTATACAAACTAGATGGAATGGGTGGATACAGTAGATGATGGGATGGATGGATGGATGGATGGATGGGAGGTTACGTAGAGGGGATGATATAGAATAGATAATGGATATGTGGATGGGTGCTACGTAGATACATAGATGGATGCATGGATATGGATTGATATACATGATCACTGATAGATTGATAGATGATATATGAATGATATAGTGATGGATAACATAGATGAATGGATAGGATAGGATATAGGATGGATAGATGAATGACGATGGATGGATGCATGGATGGATGGGATGGATTTACGTAGAGGGGGTGTATGCATAGATGGAATGGGTGGATACAGTAGATGATGGATAGATACATAAAATAGATGGATGCATGGATGATTGGATAGATAGCTGAAATAGATGATAGATATAGTGTGAGATGGATAGATGAATGGGTAAATACAGTATTGATGGTATGATGATGATGGATGGATGGATGTAGTAGGTAGATAAATGGATACATAGATTATGATGAAATCATATTTGAGTACCACTGGCCTAACTATAATAGCACCCTCTTTTTTTCTTGACGTTACTAGTGTTAATTTCTTGTAAATTCAAAATTTTTAATTCAAATAAACTACATACAAGTACAAAACTTGTAATTAAAACTAAATAACCTGTCAGATGTATCAAGTATTAGCACAAATATTACTCACCCAGTCAGGTAACATTGGCTGCAGTTTCTTGCACACCGAGCGATAAAATTCGCCCGTATCACTTGATAATTCATTTGTTCGATAAATATTGTGCATCCCTTTCATTTGCAAACACACCACTGTAAATCATTACAACAGAATAAATCAATAAAGTATTATTTTTTCATTAATGAAAACGCATACAAAAAGAATATGAAGGTTACAGAGATGCACACTGTTTTCTATAAACCAGCTCTGATTTATGAAACCCTAAGGTATATTATAAAGATTTTTAAACACCCACGATATTTAAAAACCACATTTTACTTTATAAGTAGGTTCCATCAAGCATATCTTTTATTGCTTTGTCTCTGGGGGGAAACCTTAACCTTTGTGTGAAGAAACCTAAAACAGGGTTTTCATTTTAAAAACAAGTTTCAAGTAAAAAACCTTGCTCCTAATAGGGTAGCAAGAAAAGTTATCTCAAGACAAATCACCACCGAAGGAGCAGCTGAGGACCTACAAAACTTTCTTGTAAAAGTCTTAAAGCTCTTTAGACAAACTCTTAAAAATGTGCTAAAGCTTATTGTGCTTCTGAGTCCACTCATTTTACAACGACCTCAAGTTTCCTTTTCGGTAGATGGCCTTATCAAGTCTTTGTAATTTCTGCCAAAGGTATAACCTTCCTGCAAAAAAAATCTTTTTGAGGAATGGAAGATACTCATTCGATGTTTGCCGTGATTCCGACCATCAAGGCAACGTTATTAAAGCAGAAAGCAGTCGGACAGGACAGAGTTTGGATAGTTTTCCTGCGGTATCCTTGAAAAATGCGGCTCAAGCTGGGATCTGCTAAAGGTTTAAAGAAAATTTGGTGCAGTGCAGACCGCATCTAACTCGACTCATCCAAGCCGGGAAGCAGGTTCGATGAAACACAGGAATAGTCAAGCCCTGTTCAGCGTAGCTGCTGAAAACACAACTCTATAGGGAAGGCATGGCTCAGTGTTCAAGGTGTTGGAAGGTCATGTGTTTAGTTCTTCGCACCACCAAGCCGACACTGCTGAGCCCGTGAATAGGGCCGTTAAACCGCAACTGCTTAGATGGGTAAAATATTTTTAAAAAATGTAACTCCGTCTGCAAAAAGGCATTTGCCAAATGCCTGAAATGTAACAGTTAGCATTTGTTCGGTGGTGAAACTGGGCAAATGGCCAGATTCTGCAAAATAGGAAGACAAAACTAACTCTTGCTAGATTAAGAGTGTTTAATGGTGTTTTTGAGCTTAAATCTATATGGTCCATCCAGGAAAAGCAGTGTTAAAGTCCAGCATGGCCAGACTGGTGGACAGTGACTCTGCCAATCCTCACTAACGAGCCCCTTTACAAGCTCAAACACCTCCCAGTGGCTAAGCATACTGTGTTGTGAGAATTCACAGCTTTGCTGTACTTGTCTAGCACACAGGACGCTCATACTGGCAGGCTGCATTGCATTCAAACATTACATCTTTTATTGCATGTCTCGGAGCTACCAGATGGTACGTACACATCAGACTGGTTCTGTTCATTCTTTCTCCAGATCTGTTTCCCTGAGAAGCAATTAAAATCTGCCAGTTGATGGCTAACGATGCGGGAGAGTGTGTCTAACTCCTGTGAGTCTACCCGGTGGGCCTGGCAAGATGTTGTTTCCATATACCCTACCCTTAGTTTCCAGGCTACCCCTTTTTGATTTTGACAAATTAATAGGCTATCTTATGGGTTGCCGGAGATGTCTACAATGTTGTATGATTTATTATTAACTTTATCTATTCAAGTGTGTTGCCTTAGAGTTGGAGCTGATAGAGCGGTGGGACTATAGAAGCAAAACAGAACTAGGAAAGGTCTATTCAGAGATGATGTTGAGTTGGTTTATTTGGAGATGATGAGGGTTTAGATGTTTTTCTCATGGGCCGAGTGTTTGCAGCTTGGTGGTTCTTGGAATTGAACTGACGATGACTCTGATCAGCAGTTCAACACCTTGCGCTACCACTTTATCTGAAGTAAGGACTTATTTTGTGTGAATGAGGGGCAGTTAAATTAAAACATCTGGTCATTGCCTTGGGTAAAACCTGATTTTTAATGATGACGAAGCCGTATGTAAAAAACAGACGCACATTAATTCCAACATTATACACATTTCCTTGAAGTTTGGTAATGACCAAATTGGCTTTTAGAAGTTAAGGAGTTTATTATCTGAGAAACTTTGAACAGCATGGTAGCATTTCTAATCGGCCAGATCTATGCTTGTGTAGCACTTTTGTTCATCTGTGTTGAAAGGATAGGTGCCAGTGCTGGAAAGTGAGAACCAATGTCTATGTAGTACATTGGACAGAATGAGACTGCCAAACCGTTTCACAAATTTGAAGTGAGAGGCATTGTTCTACTGTTGGGTTTAAAGACGTCCAAATCCAGTCTACTGCCAAGAGAAGACACGGACAGACGCTTAGCAAGATCATGCTAATAGTATAATAAATTCCTCCGTCTCTTAGTGTGATTGAGTGGCCTTTGACCTTTCGAGGATGTTTAAACAGCACTGTGTCATAAATGTGTCTTTCATAGCTATTAGACATGATGGACAAAGGAAAAAAAAATTTGTCAAGTTGCCAACTACAATTAACCAGTTCTATTTTTGCAATTGAACGAAAAATGTAATGGAAAAATCTATCTTGGACAAGCCAATCTACAAGATTAGCAAGTTGACCTTCAAGATTTATCTTTAAACAAAATATATTGAAATATTTAATAGTCTAAAATATTGGGGTTTTTTTTTTGTTGTTGTTGTTGTTTATGTTGCATTTCCATGTCTGATGTTTGGTAGCTGTCCTTATTCAAAGTGACTTACGTTTCTCATCTATATCATACACTTGAGCACTTAAAGGGTTAAGGGGCTTGCTCAGGTACCCGGTGGTGGTAGCTTATTGGTGTTGGGAATTGATCCTACGATTTTACATTTAGAAGTTGGCCGAAGTTGGGTAACTGCTTTGATTTACGTGGTCATTTGAAAAAGAACTCCTGTAGTTTTCAATTGCTGTGCTCTTTCACGTAGCTTCTTCACCAGGCTTCACAAATTAGATTTTTATTGCTATCCTTGCGTACACGAGCATTCCGGTTAGCCTACTGTGGTTGAGTGTCCTTATTAATTGGCTGGTGGTGAATCAAACTAGTAAAAACCTGCCCTGATGCGCTGGCCTTTCTATCTCATTATCGCCTTTCGCGTCCACAATTACCCTAATGAATAGGCTCCAAATTGAATGTTTTCACCTTGCGCTCTTTGGAGACACGGCTGTGCATTTGTCCGACATCTCCATTTAATCTCGCTTCTTTCTCTAATAATGACTTTGGAATGAATCATCTTCTTTTTTTTTTTATGTAGTGAGCACTGGATCCCATCCAGATCTCCATTATTAACTGAAAAGAATAAAGATTATAAGTGAATAAAAATGAAAAAAAAGACGAGGCACAGACTATAGATTTTCTCTTTGCTCACACTGGTATGATATAATAAGCGCTTGGAATATTTACTGCTGATTATATTTTAATGCTAGCAGCTTCTCCTGTTAACATCACAGGCCACTCCGGACAAATAACGTGATTTGCTACGACTTTTACGGTTTTTACAAAGGCAAGTGTTCCAAATCTGCAAATCTGCCCTAAAGGCCTGTCGTTTGTCAACCGTTGCCTCGGTTAGCCACCATGACTAAAACATTAGAGCCTTTCTAAAAATGTGGAGCCAGAGATAGGCACGCTTTTGCAATGTCATGTCCTCTGTCCACTCTGGACATCTCTCTCACACTGTATAATTCTAATGGGCACCCGGGCACTATGTTCTTTGTTTTTTTTTCTGTATTATAGTAATTCGATTAGCGAGAGCTGACCAGAGAATTTTTACATTTACATCTTATGAAAGCCTTAAGTAAAGTGCTTAGAGACCATATGAAGATCTAAAGAAAATATCTTTACATATCATCTGCATCCCTATAAAAAATAGAATAATAAAAAGGCAGCATATGAGCCAAGTTCTTTTTTTATTTTTTTATTTTTTTTATTTCAAGGAGTCAGATTTATTGCTAAAATGGGAAACATCTCGTTTTACAGCTGCAAAAACAAGTTGATCAATTTCGGATAATTAGGTATTGTTAGTGGTCGTGGTGTTGCATCATGCCCTTTGAAGAGCTTGGGTTGTCATGTCTTTTATCAGAAAGGAAGCAAAGAAAGGTTTTAACCTAGACTAGGAATAGATATCTGAGGGGAGCCTCATTGGTGAGATCCAAATCTGGATTTGAAGCATATATAAGGAATGAAAATTTGCATTTTTGCCTCGTTTGGATTTTTAAATCGTTGCATTAAATCTGCGCCATGAACAAGATAATCGTATCGGTTTCTGATTTCTGACAGGGACAGATGGCATTTCTCTCTCCTCGCTTTTCTCTTTCACTTAGAGCAGCACTAGCAATTACAGCTGACAACCGTAGGAAGGTGGTTAGTACTCGCTTCTCAAGCGTTCAGCTGCTTTGCACTTGAAATTGTTTTTTTTTTTTCTTTTGGAAAATATGTAATGCTCTTTGAGGAAACATGCGACACTCTTTCCAGATTAGCAAATTGATGGACATATAAAAAAGGACATAGTGGGATTTACCAATGATCAAAAAAGTATCATTTCTTTTTGCAATGGCTTCAAATGTTTTGTTTTTTAGAGTATGCTTATGACCAGATTCTAACATTGTATGCTATTCGTGTTAATAGTTCTAATGAAATTGTCAAATTAAATAGAGTTTAATTTAGCATTTAGCAGTTTACATTATTGTCAGAATATAAAATGCAAACCCCAATTCCAATAAAGTCGGGAGGCTGTGTAGAACGTAAATAAAAACAAAACACAATGACCTGCAAATACTTGTTGACCCATATTTGATTAAACACGGATAAACAGATGTTTTAAACAGAGAAACTTCATTATGTCTTGCAAATATTCACTAATTAGAAATTATTAACTGCAACATGTTCCAAAAGAGCTGGGACCAGGGGGCAACTTGGAAAGGTGGGGAAATGCTTTAAAGACACCTGTTTGGAAGATTCCACAGGTAAAAAAGTTAATTTAAAACAGGAGTGTCACAAATGGAGGATTCTTGAACTTCTGTCAAGGATAGAATGCAGTTCCCTCTTTTTGTGATTGACTGTATGATCAAATGGTCCAACAGATTAGAAACAATTTTCCGCAACGTACAATTACAATTAGAAGATTTAGAGAATCCAGAGAATATCTTTGCACAAAGTTGCAAGACCAAAAAGCAACACCGAATGGCCGTGACCTTCGATCCCTCGGACGGGACTGCATTAAAAATAGACGTCATTCTGTAAAGGATTTTAGCACGTGTGCTCAGGAACACTTTGGAAAACCATTATCTATTAACACAGTTTGTCGTAGCATCTACAAGTGCAAGTTAAAACTGTACCATACAAAGCGCAAGCCATACAGCAACACCCAAAACTCATGGACAGTGATGTCCATCCAGATTATCAGTGCAAAGTTCAGAAGCCAGCATCTGTAATGGTATGAGGGTGTGTTAGTGGGTAACTTGCACATCTGTGAGGGCACAGTTGATGCTGAAAGGTACGTACAGGTTTTGGAAGAAAATATGCTGACATCTAAGTTATGTCATTGTCAGGGACGTCCCTGCTTATCTCAGCAAGACAATGCTGAGATAAGCAGCGTAGTAAAAAAATGCGGGTACTAGATTGGACTTCCTGCGGTCAAGACCTGTCTCCAATTATGAAGCACAAAGACAAGCAATAAGTAGTAGTACACTGGTTAAAGTGTTTGACTGCTATTAGGAAGGTCGGAGTTCGATTTCCAGCACCTCCAAGTTACCACTGCTGGGCCCCTAAGCAAGGCCCTAAACCCCCAATTGCTTAGTTGTATAAAAAAAGTAATAAATGTACGTCACTCTGGCTGAGGGTTTATGCCAAATGCTTTTAATGTAAATGTTCTCAGTTCCCAAATGCTTAAAGAGTGTTGTTAAAAGGTGATGTAACACAGTGGCAAAAATACCCCTCTTCTGGAATGTGTTGCAGGCACATTGCATGTCTTGTCTTTGTGGTGTTTTCAATTGAATATGGGTCAACAAGGATTTGCAGGTCATTGTATTCTGTTTTTATTTATGTCTGCACACCGTCCTAACGTAACTGGAATTGGGGAATAGGGGTTTGTAGCACTTGATGCAGTCCAGTCTGTTATTTTTCATCTCATTTTATATGCACATTTAGTTGTGTGTGTGATCTAATAAAGCCGCAAGATATTGAATTATATTAGATACTAAAGATACCAAACTAAAAGGGAAAAAAATGTAATATTTTAGGTTCGATTAATCAATAAACATAAAAATTGGCCTTAAAAATTTTGAATGCATTTAATACTGGCATTCAGTGGTATTTTTGACAGTTTACATCATTTATTTCATAAATTTGTTCACAATCTTTGTTTACGAGCCTGTAAATGTCATTGGTAAATATAAAGTATAGTATTATGTGGACATTTTCAAGGTCGCAGTTTTTTACGGTTTAGACTGATATGGCTAGAATGTAATATCTCTACCTTTCACTATCATTTATGTAGCAAGTAGTTTTCACTGAAGTTAGAAATTCTGGTTAAGGACTGACAGGTTCCCCCAGGAGGCTTATTATCCCTCCATTTTCGACTAAGCCTTGTACATCACATCAAAGAATTTCTGATTCTCCATTAACTCATAAGTGCACCGGACTCCAACTCAGTTTTCAGTCATGACAGTCCTCCACTGTAAAATAAGATCGAGCGTACTCTATCTACGAGATGAGTTCCATTACGAGATGACCCCTGTGCAATCCGTGATCCGTAAGAGGCGGTGTGGAAAGGGCAACACTAGTCATGGGAATATCTGAAACCATTTTTTTTTTGCCCTAATTGAGAGCCTGATCAAGACAGCTGGCAAGGACATCAGGCTGCGGAGCTTTTAATGGAGATGAATGCAGTGCCAGCAGGAGATACCCTGACCCTCCCTCATGTTTCTGCTGTCCGTTTTTATGCCTCCCGTACAACAAACTAGCCACTATATCAGGTTCTGCCTCTATGGTCAGCATTCTTTTATTGACCCAGTGAAACCGTAGTTGTCTGGTGATGTACAGAGAAAGACGACATTGTACTTCTGGCCGTTATATATCTCCCGGTGCCGGTTTCCCTCAGTCATTCTTTGAACATCCCTTAGATCCATATTTAAGACCAGCAAAGGCACTTCTTGTCCATATTTATTGGGTTTTCAGCACATTTGTTGAGGTGTTCTCTTCTAAGATTCTTTATTTAATTTCTTCTAAGATTCTTTATTTAATTTCTATATCTACCATCTCTCAGTTCATCTGTAGATTTCATCCAAGTCTCAAAGTAAGATGCCTTAACTTGAAACTTTCTTACCGCGATCTTTCTTACCGCAAATCCCATAGAACTAGCATAGTAAATAATATATATAATACAATCAATAATATTCATAATGGGGACCACCTAATGGAAAATACCCTTTAACTCTTACACCTAACGAATTATTTTCTCTTCCTTCTAGACGCCTCGAACATTTATTTGTATTATCTTTAGTTATAATAGAGATGACGCTTCAATGCATAACTGTACAAAAGTCCAAGGAAGTTGACCTAGATCTAGCGATTGTGTGTGCAGCGATTGTGTGACCTTGAAAGCGTGGATACCCTAGTTTTCACATATTTCTTGCAATTCTGAGGTAAACGCATCCTGTGATTAAACTATTAAAGAATCAGTTAAAGTTAAACCAGAATGCATAATGTATATTCATAGAAAAACTGAAGTAGATATACACCATATATCATTTAAATTATATATATATGTAAAATACTATACTATACTTTTTGCAATTCAGAGTACAGTACAAAACTATTTGATTATAAAATATGAATCTTCAGAACCATAATATTGTAAAACTACAGTAACCATGTAGTCGTCGTGGCAGACCAATGTTAGTCATGGTAAACCTATAGTTAACCTATAGAAGTTATTGAGGTACCATTAAAAAAAAATGCAGTTTAATCATAGTAGAGCCAAAGTTAAGCCAGAGTATTTGAGGTAAAACTGTAGTAGCCATGATCAAACCATAATCCAGCTAAAGCTTTTGTGGTAATCACATACTAGTCAGAGTTGAACCAAAGTTTAGAACTGAACCAAAATGGACATGGAAAAAACTAGAGCCAGAATGAGAAACAGAATAGGACAGCTACATTAATTCATTTAGTTATTCATTTTCTATTTATTACCGAAGTCGGGGTCACAAGGATCTGCTGAAGCCTATATCGGCTGTCTCTGAAGGGGCGAAAGGAGGGAGGGGTAGACTCTGGACAGGTTACCATCACAGCCACACTCACTCCTATGGGCAGTTTAGATTTACCAGTCAACCTAATCTACATGTTTTTGGACTGTGTAAGGAAACCGGAGAACCCGGAGTAAACCCACGCCGGCACGGAGAGAACATGCAAACTCCACACAGAAAGGCTCCTGCCCAGGAACCGAAAGCTGTGAGGCAACAGTGCTTACCACTCAGGCACCATGCTGCCACGGAGTAAACCTACCGTAAAACCTATTAAAATCATTGTAAACCCATGGTGAAACTACAGTTCAATCATTTACATAGTAAAGCCATAGTTCAACCGAAACAATGAAGGTGAACTCAAAGTTAAACCCATGTTAAAGGTTAATATAGACCTGGTGAAACTTACACTTGAAAACAAAATAGCTTTTGTGTGTTGTTCTGGATAAGAACGTCAGCCAAAAAGTTCCTAGCTACAGGGCCAGCAGAGAAATAGCAAGGAATTACCATTGGACAAAAGAAGAGGCAGAAATAAGAAAAACAATGTTTAGTGGAAATATAGGAAGCATGCAAGTTAGGAAAAAAAGCCTACAGAAATATAGGGTAGCATGCTGAGGTAACAGTAGGGGCAGGTTCCCCTGGAGGAAAAGACACAGTGGGATGCATGAAAAATGACTCGCAACTGACAGCATGTTGCAGGGAGAAAACTAAATTGATATGCAAATGAAGTTTGCACGGCTCGGAGAGGAGGAGATCTGAATTCTGCTGAAGTCTCGATCTGTTGGCAGGAATAGTGGGACAGAACGTTCCAGAAACCTAAAGGGTATTTTCGCAATGATAGTGTGGCGGTATGTTTACTAAATGCTTACTGTGATTATAAACTTGGTACAATTCCTACATTTCAGAATCGATCAATTTGGGTAGACTATTAACTAATAAACAGTGATTTTATAAAATGGATGAGTTTAAGAGGCAGAACGTTTCATTTAATTTGTGTATATTATTATATTATTAATTATTTTTTGTTTGTGTTATTTTTTTTCTTTAGTAATGAGGTGTAAGGCGGGTGGAAATGTTCTGGATATGGCTAGCTAGCTACAGTGTAGCGTCGATGCATGCACCGATGCAGTGGTGTTCAAGATACTGATTTAAACACCAGCTTGAAATCATGTAAACATGACTAATTGGCTCGACAGATGGATTCCCCTGTGTGTGTGAGGGGGGGTGGGGTGTGTGTGTGTGTGTGTGTGTGTGTAGGACAAGTCAGTCTCAACAAAATACATTTTCTTATCTTTTAAAATTCATAGAATTTTAAATAACCCTCAAAAATAAAATTAGCAAAAACTATTTTGTGTTGCATGCATTGGTGTGTGTTTATTACAAGGACATTTCTATAGTAATCTCGCACGTCCCGATTTCCCGCGATTAGTAAACAGTGTCATGATTAATTCCGCACCTGTCGTGGAAACGCTAATCTTTGCTTCCATCGTGTCCTGTTTTTCCCCTCCTTTTCTTGTTCTCCTTTATCAGGGAGTAATTTATAAGCCCTAAATTAGGACGAACATATGCCGAGAGGAAATTGCAGGAAATTACAGGAAAGAATAACTGCAAGCCCAGGAGCCATACTCTTAATGCAGACAAGAGCTGGGTTATTACACCAAAATATTACTTTGGATGGGTTTTTTTGTTGTTGTTGTTGTTTTTTCTATAAAGAACTGATTTGATTAAACTAATACAACTCAGTTTAAAGGTTTTTTTTTTATTTGAATCTAAAACAATTGAATAATCAAATCAGTATGTCCTTCTCAATATGGGGTTTTATATATATTGTTGGTATTTTTTCAATTTTAATATCAATTTTTACATAATGTTTTTAAAAAACAAGGTTCACAGTCCTAAATTATTTAAATGATCAGTTAATGCCTTCGACTTGCCTAATTTGGTAAATCAGGAACTAATGTAAAGAAATAGTTCCCCCTTGAGACAGTATTGTTGTTACGCAAACTATTTTTTAAATGTTATTCAGATATTTTGTGGGCATTTGCCTTTAATAGTAGGACAGGGAGAGTTGAAGCAGGGGAAAGGGAGGCGGATGTGTCCCGACGGGACCCGATCTGGAATCGAACCCGGGTCGCTGGAGTGTAGCCGTGCATGTACACGTTTATTATAGCAGATTAATACATTAAGTAAACTTGTTTTACCTTAGAGGATGTTTATCCAGCTAAGCATTTCTGGGTTAAGGGGCCTTACTCGGGGGCCCAGCAGTGGCAGCAGGAATTAAACACATTCAGCAAGCCACTACATTCACTCCTCAGATGTCCTTATTCTTGTTGTTCACTGCATCTGTGTCCTAAATGAATTTCTTCTGCATAATAAAAATCGATACAATTGAATTATATAATTCATGTTAGTCTATGAAGTAATGGAAAAAATAAATGCCATAGGCTGTAATCAACATTGAGTTTAGACATGACATCCATATATTTTTTTTTTAATTATTGCCTGCTGGGAGCTATGAACGTTGAATTATTTCTTTCTTTTATTTTTTTCTATCCAACACAGCCATGCCAAACTTTCTCCATACATGAATCTATATTGAACCTCCAACTCCAACTGTTTTGATCTTTTATCTCATATATATATATGTGTGTGTGTATGTGTATATGTATGTATGTGTGTGTGTATGTATGTACGTATGTATTGATCAGCAGAATAATGAGATGTTTGTCTCTGAGTTGTTTAAGTTTAACTAACCTAATCTCTGTCTCTCTGCCTACTGTTGAGAAGGTTATCAGTTTAATTCCAAGCCCCACCAAGCTACCAGCATTGGACCACTTTTAACTGCTCATATGGCAGGAAAAAAAAATGAATGAAGCTTTAGCTTTGGATAATGGCTAAAATATAAATGTAAAATTGATTTTATCACTAATCATTTTGAAAATATTGTGTTGCAGACATTGTGGTTACATCAAAGCCAAGCAAGATCCTGACGAGGAGAAGATGCAATTTCAGCACGGCAGAGGTATTTTAACGGACTGTTGACTATTGGTCATATTTATAGTGGAGATTCTAAATTGCCCATAGGAGTGTGTGTGAGTGGCCCTGTGTTGAACTGGCGACCTGTCCAGGGTGTGTACCCCTCCTGCCTTTTGCCCTTTCAAAGACGACTGGGATAGACTCCAGCAGATCCCCTGAATTAGGGGATAAGTGGGTATAGAAGATGAACCAATCAATCAATCTTTATTTTTTCTATTCAATATTCCAGTAGCAATCGGATTCCATTTGCTTCTCTCTCCTTGCTGTACCTCCCACAGATAAAGATAAAGATTGGGGCAATTCTTCTGTTTTACAACATCCTCTTTTGATGTAACATTTGATTTAATCATCTTTTCTCTTTATAAGTGAACGTCGGCCTCTGATTAGATTTCTAAGTTGTGTTGGCTTTTGAGAAATCTTGCTTGAAGCTAAGCTTCATCCATTTTTACCACCGGACCAAATGTAGTTATAGATTTTTGTCTCTCTGCAAGTTTGAAGAAACCAAAATCAGTAGTATTTAATGTATGATTTTTTTCATCAGATGTTCTGAGAAGTTATTTAACACAACACTTCCCAGGCTTGCATCCTAGCTGCTGTCTTCGGGACTCTTCTTAGACCCTGGTGGCTCATGGTACCTCACAAGCAAATAAAAATAAAATTCCTCACACAGCAAGCTAGGGTTACGTTAACAGTTTATAATTCATCTGAATGTTGTTCTTAAATCTGGACATTCACAGATTCATAGATTTCTACATAGATTTTCCATATGCCAGTCTTCTCCACAGCCTGGTTCCCACTTCCTTTAAATGTGGGGCAGTGGTGGCTCCAAATGGTTAAGGTGCCAAGTTGCTGATCTGAAGACCAGAAACACCTGGGTTCAAGCCCCACCACCGGCAAGTCAACCACTGCTGGGTCCTTGAGCAAGACCCTTAACCCCTCCTGCTCCAGGCGCTGTATCATAGCTGACCCTGCGCTCTGACCCCAACTTACTAACATGGGATATGCGAAAAATGCATTTCATTAGCTTTGTACGTGTACCTTGCACAATGACAATGAAGTTGAATATATATATATAATAAATGCTGTGACATGATTTATTTTTTCTATAAACAAGGGATGGCTCACCTTTTCCTCATGCACAACTTACCCCGTTCTCCACTATAAGTAATTCAAATTAAATTAAGTAGAATTTTTTTTGGCGTGTAGCTTTTCGAAAACCACTTGCAATTACGACATGGTTGAGTCGCATCTCGTAAATGAAATGGGAACGTGTCAGATAAATGTATGAGTAATAAGTCAGGGCAGGTTTTACTGTAGGAAAACGGCGGCAATGTGTTGATTACAGAAATAACCAGAATTTCCCCACGAACTGCTGTTTAAACGTTTTACAATAATCTTTAATGGCTGCAGACATTAACAACCTACATTTAGGATGACTTATTGCTTGCTGTTGTTGCAGTGAAATTGCCAGGAAGTAGAACCTACATCCATCCACATACCTACGAGGACCCAAATCAAGCCATTCGCGATTTCGCCAAGGAAATCGACGCCTCCAGCATCCGCATAGAAAGAGTCATTGGTGCCGGTGAGTCATGTGATGCTTTGATTTTTGTTTTGTAACCATACAGTGATAGCTGACGGCTCTGGGTTAACGATTGGATGATCAGGGTTAAAGCCCCAGCACTGCCAAATTATGTTTAACACCCGTCCGCATTTGTTTTTAGTAAGCTTAGGGCCAGATTTTGGAGTTGATTTCTCCAGTATCAACTTCAAAAATCTTATACCTTATAATCCTGTTGTTGCTTTGTTATGTTCAAGGCTGGAATTCTGCCAGTAACATCTAAAAACGATACAGCAATGATGAGCAGAATTTTTACCTGCATGTTTACCAAATCAAAGCTTTTATTTTACAAAGTAAATAAAATAATAAGTAAAAAAAAAAAAGGGTTTGCTGTGTGTAAGTAAACTGACAGTATTGATAGTTATACGTACAAATTTTTGTTTAGTTCAGTTCAGTGTGATTGTGAATCACAATGATTCAATTTGGGTTGAAATATTGTCTCAAAGCAGCGAAATAAGTAAAAATGCAAAAGAACCCGAAAACATCCCTAATGATAATGGTATAATGGGTATTCATGCTATGAAATCAATATAATCCAGTAGCTATACAAATCCAAAGTATGATACAACCGCCACCATGTTTCAGCAGAAAAATCTGCAGAGCAACTTTCACCCCTTTCTACACTTTCCCTTTTTCTTCGTCTTAATAGCACTAACGTTTTTGTCCTCTACTCCTAAGGGGAATTTGGCGAGGTGTGTAGTGGCCGCCTGAAGCTGCCGAGCAAGCGCGAGATCTACGTGGCCATCAAAAGTCTAAAAGCAGGATACACTGAGAAGCAGAGAAGGGATTTTCTGAGTGAAGCCAGCATCATGGGCCAGTTCGATCACCCAAATATCATCCGGCTGGAGGGGGTCGTCACCAAATGTGAGTCATTTAGGCATCATTTGGCTTTCTTGCATTCATACACAGGTGCTTATTGTATCCAAGCTACTGATGTGGCACATTTCTGGTTCTGCTATAAGAGAGAACCTCTTTATTCGGGGAAAAAAAACATTTCCTAACAGTGTTTGTTGCCGGTTTATTCTTCACTTTAGTTTACTTTAAATTCATTAAGCTTCATTTTAACCAATTTGTGCTTCACTTTTCTGGTTTAAGTGCTTTGAGTGTCAAAACACGATTCTGAAGGCATGCCTAAGTAACGAATAGCTTTTGTCGAAATGACTTTTCCTGACTTCATTTCCATCTACAAGCGCTACAAAAAGGCGCATGCATATGTATGACTGCATTAATGCGATTAATTAAACAACTAATTGCATGTGTTTTCGTTGTCATAAATATTCAGCGCTGAAGTCTCTCACCATTCCGTATTAATTTTTTTTTTCCCTTTCTCTCTCTCTCTCTCTCTCTCTCTCTCTCTCTCTCTCTCTCTCCCCTTTTGCTCCACGGTCTAATGCCGAATGCAAAACCTGACCTTTCGCCAACACGCATTTGCAGAACTATTAGCCACATAAGCCAGGTTTTGTTTTTCATTAAGCAAAGATGACTGCTAGGGAGAAAATGCTGTTGTTAACATTCAAGCTGTATTAAGCATTTAGTTTAGTTACACACATACATGCTTTTCTTTAAGATACCTTACAATATGTGCAAAAATGTATAGATCAATGATTTTTTCCTACTACGCAAACTATCTTCGATGGTTTTATTACAGTTATTAATCTCTTGTTTAATTTAAATGTTCTGCCTGTGCTTGATTTTTTTATGATATTAAGCATCATAGTGGATCCCTTAAAGACTTTATAATGTTTAAATCAACTGAAAAAGAAAACCCAGGACACGGAGTACCGAGTACCGAGCCCTGAGGAATTAAATGTGGTGTAGGTGTAAATGTTTTTGCATTGTCATCGTTACTAATGTATGTTTAAAGCTTAGTGACCATACAATGATCAAGCATAAAAATTCTGATCACTGACCCGTGGCACCTGTTATTGGGTGAGATATTCATCATTTTGTCCTAAGAGTTTGTGTAAGAATCAAGAAAAATTGGCAAGCATAAGTAGACTTTGACAATTCTGATAACTAGGAGACTGGATCAGAGCATCTCTAAAACTGCAGCTTTTGTGGGGTGTCCCGGTCTGCTGTGGACAGTATCTGTCATAAGTGGTCCAAGAAAGAACATTGGCAAACCTGTGCATCACAGTTTGTTGCATATGGGACATGTACCACCTACCCAAGCATTGTTTTAGACCATGTACACCCTTTCATCCATACATCCTACAGTAATGTAATGCAGGGGGCAGGGTGGCTCAAATTAAGGTTAAGGTGCTGAGTTGTTAATCTGAAGACCAGAAACACCTGGGTTCAAGCCCCACCTCCGGCAAGTCAACCACTTGGGTCCTTGTTGGGTCCTTAACCCCTCCTGCCTCAGGGGCGCTGTATCATAGCTGACCCTGCGCTCTGACCCCAACTTACTAAGATGGGATATGCGAAAAATGCATTTCATTGGCTCTGTACATGTACCTTGCACAATGACAATGAATTGAATATACTATATATACTACATGTTAATACCCCTGCCAGAAAGCAAAAATTGTTAAGGAATGGGTTGATTTGACTTATAAATCTCAATCCAATCAAGCATCTGTGGAATGTGCTGGACAAACAAGTCAAACTCTGTGGAGCCACCACTTTACAATTTGACACTGAAGGGATCTGTTGCTAGCATCTTAGCATCGAATACCACAGCACACTTTTAGGGGTCTAATAAAGCGCATGCCTCAATAGATAAGGGCCAACACAACACAATATTAGGCAGGTGGTCATAATGCATGATGGGTGTATATCTGTGTCGAAATGCAAGAATAGAAACTATGTCTTTGTATTGGAGGCCAAGTTTAAAATGGATCTGTTCATTCATGCACATCCATGCGTTTTGGTTTTTTTTGTGTTAAGATGGCAGATTTACGTAAATGGAAACTGCAGGTTGGCTTGCAGAAGGTTTTTTATGCACTGTCTACTTTTATTTTTTACAAAGGTTCCTTTGTATTTCATGGCTTTCATATATGAAAATCACATCATACAGCATCGTATCACAGTTCAGTTTTGGTGCTGAAAAAATTACTAATAGAAATTCAATAATTGTTGGGCTGCTGATTGGAAGATCATGAGTTTGCCCCCCATAGCCATCAGGCTGCCACTCTTGGGCCCCTGAGCAAGTCCCTTAACCCTCAAGTGCTCAGTTCAATAAATGACCAGAATGTAAGTCACTTTGGTTAAGCAAAATGTCTTAAATATAGCTATTTCTTGTGTTTTTAATACTTGTAAAGACCAATTGGATCATTTTTAATAATGCTTTTCTGAAATTTCCAGTGAGGTTTTTACAATAAATATTATTGAGGAAAATTTAGAATAATATAAAATATTATTTTCTTGTCTATCCTAATCCCCTGCCTACAAAACAACATGATTATACATTTATATTTACATTTACAGCATTTGGCAGACGCCCTTATTCAGATTAACTTACATTTATCTCATTTATATAACTGAGCAATGGGGGAGGGGGTTAAGGGCCTTGCTCCAGGGGCCCAACAGTGGTGGCTTGATGATGCTGGGAATTATACTGTCCAATAGGGTTTGTCAAGTCTGTGTTAAATACATGGATTAAAGTTTAGAAACCAAAAATGAATAAAACTCGCAGCTGGTTATTGAAATATGGGGGGACTTTTATTAACATAGCAGGAGAAACACCACCTGGCTAATAATATAGATCAAGCACAAGCGTATGTAAATGTAGATGCCTTTATTTTGTCACATATACTTTTTTACAGCACAATGAAATGCATTTTTCGCATATCCCATCTTAGTAAGTTGGGGTCAGAGCGCAGGGTCAGCTATGATACAGCGCCCCTGGAGCAGGAAGGGTTAAGGTGAGGCCTGAACCCAGGTGTTTCTGGTCTTTAGATGAACAGCTGACGGTGATGGGGCTGGAACCCAGGTCTTTCTGGTCTCCAGATCAGCAACTCAGCACCTTAAGCATTTGAGCCACCACTGCCCTCTTTGGTATACATCCAGGCAAATACCGCTTCTCTAAAAGGGTAAAGAACTTGGAGGAACAGAATTGGTGTGGGGTAGATTTATAGATATCAGAGCGAATATATAGTCGCGTAAGCATGTAAGTGGATGTGTAGGAATCTGGAGAATTTGAATACACACCTGTGATACACAGGAAAATCTATTTCACACATCACAAGTCATTTAGTCCGCAGCTGAATGAAAAGATAGACTGCAATCTAAGTATTCCAGGAGATTTTTTTTTTTTTTCGTGGTCAGTGTTTATAGAACCCTCACAAAAATGCACAGTAATGATGTTAGAGAAAATAATAATGCTAACAGCTAAGAATTTGAAGCAAAACCACCGAAGCCCATTTCTGTGTGTGTGTGTGTGTGTGTGTGTTTTTTCTTCCTCAGCGTATTGCACATCCCCAATCACGACTCTTTCAACTGAAGAAGGTTTTAAAGCAGCGCTCCTGCTCTGATTGCCCCCTATTCTTATGCAGATTGCTGCAACGTTATAAGAAAAGCTAGAGGATGGCCTTTTCACACACACGTCAGGGGGAAAAATGAAAGAAAGAGAGAAACGTGGTGGCGCGCCGCGCTTATCGCTTCCATCGCGTTTCTTTTCATGCGCCCACAATCGTCTAATCTGGAAACATTCAATTTGGAGGCGGCGATCATCAGGGGCATTAAAGACAGCCAGGGATTTAGGCTGCGTCTCGATAAGGCTGTGTGAGAAGGGAAACAAAAATCAATTTTCAAGTAGATGATTTGCTAGAATTAGGCTTAACCCGGCTTTTTTACACCAAACAAACAAGAGAGAAAATAAAACGCAGGCTAAAAGACGAAATACAGAAAAA
>VCAZ01000106.1:47500-165000 GCA_005784505.1 Bagarius yarrelli
AATGTCCAAAAAACTCCCCTCCCCCCACACTCGTTCTCTTTCCCTTCACTTTCAACCCGACTCCCGCTTTAATTGCCCACACTTTGAGCAAATGAAAATGAAATTTGGACCAGAAAAAGTGGGGCGCTTGAAATTTTCTAATGAACGCCATAAATACCACTTCAACTGACATAAAAAAGCTAACGCAATTATGGGTGGTTTTTATGGCTAATAGCTCATAGCCTGTCTGCTTGGGCTACATATGTTTAATTAAAGCGCCAATCAATTTAGCAGAAAAAAAAACAAGTGGCTCTCTTTCCATCTTTCTCACCAGTTACACATTCGTCCTGGCGTGGCTGTTCTTACATTAACCGCCGCAGCGAGATTGCAAATAAAAAATGCGATGGCTGATGAGGCCAAGCAATCAATCAACAAACAGCGTTTATACGGCAAGACCTAATTAACTCGCCTCTTGTGAAATACAACTCGGATTGATATTGATATTGCGCAGAGACACAATAGAAAGGTTTTAACCGGATTACTTTGCGGCTCCAATATGCAAATGAAAGACATCAAGTTAATTGTACCGACCGCCGTTTGTATTTGGGGCTAAAACGGCGTTTGTTTTGTTTTTTTATTTTTAAAAACAGATGGTTCTACACCTCTAACCTCGTGTAAGAATTGTAATTACACTGAAACGGGGATTCATTACCAGCACTTTAGAAATCTCGAAGGGTTAAAAAAAACAAATCGGTTTTCTTGAATTTCTTGTGGATTTGTGTTCATTTTCAACAAATTTCTGAATCCGTGAGCGTCTTACTGACATGAGCTTTTAACCACGATTAACATTTTACATGCATTTCAGAGCAATTTATCTAATTCTTTTAATATAAGTTAAGGGTTAAAGGCTCTGCTCAGCTTGGTGGAGGTGGTAGCGCAGTGGTTAAGGCATTGGACTGCCAACTAGAAAATTCTCGGGTTGATTTCCAGTACTACCAAGTTTACATTTTACATTTTCATTATTTACATTGATCACATTTACACAACTGAGCAATTGGGGGTTAAGGGTCTTGCACAGGGGCCTCAGCAGTGGTGGCTTGATGAAGCTGGGAATCGAACCCACAATCTTCAGGTTGGCAGTCCAACACCTTAACCATGAGCCACCGCTTCCCGACCACTTCCCCCAAGTTACCACTGCTGGGCCCATAAGCAAGGCCCTTAACCCCCAGTTGCTCAGCTGTATAAATGAAATAAAAAATCTCTGCATAAGGGTGTCTGCCAAATGCCATAAATAGAGAAAACTCAGAAAAGAATTGATTTTCTGATCAACAGGCTTTAACCACCGAACTGAACTGATGTTTTTTCTTGATTTATAAATGAAAATTGTAATTTTTTTTTCTTTCAGAAACATGACGGTCAGTTCACTATTATCCAGCTGGTAGGAATGTTGCGCGGAATCGCATCCGGGATGAAATATTTATCCGACATGAACTACGTCCATCGTGACCTGGCTGCTCGGAACATCCTGGTCAACAGCAACCTTGTGTGTAAAGTGTCTGATTTTGGCTTGTCTCGAGTGTTGGAGGACGACCCCGAAGCTGCATATACCACACGGGTATGTCACTCGATCGGAATGTTTACATTTATACGCTGACGAAGGAGAACAGCTGGGTTTACATCTGCTGAAAGTAGGGCTTGAAATACTAGACTTATACTAGAGTTTTACCAGACTCACTGTAATGCTTATTAAGGCTGGGATTATTAAGATATTGAACATTTTTAAGGAATTACATCAAATCCTTATGGATTTAGTTGTTAATCTTTGAGTGGGGCCCGTATCTTGTTGTTTTATGCTTTATTATAGTAATACAAAGTTAAAGTAAACAAAAACAAACAAAAGTCATTTTGTACCACAGCAGATAGCATTTAATTTCATCTCTTTCATTAAAATTCTGCTAATAGCCTCATTTAATAGCTAAAAAACTGTGGTAAAGACAGAAACATTAAAGAACAGCTTGTAATAGTACACCGAAATCCCTGTGTGTAAAAGAAGTCTGTGAATAAATATCATTTACAGTTTTACTAACTACTAACACTCTTTGCATACACACATAAATATAATGTACATAAACATGCCGTGTCATGTTATAGAGAAGGTCAGGATATCAAAATCTGTCTTACACATTCTTAAAATGGTTTGTTGTTTGGACGGTTTAAAATGGTTTAAGGTGTTGGACTGCTAATCGAAAGATCAAGGGTTTGATTTCCAGCACCACCAAGCTTCCACTTCTGATACCTGACCAAGGCCCTTAACCCCTGATTGCTCAGATGTTTAAAGTGATAAAAGTAAGTCGCTCTGGATAAGGGCGTCTACCAAATGCCGTAAATGTAAAAGTCTCCAAGGTCCTTAGCAGAAAATTCCTTGCCTTACTGAAAGAGTTCTACTTGTTGACTTTGCTAATTTAATCAGAAAATATAACTGGCGTCTGTGGTAAAATGTTTTGTTTTTAATGAGGTTGGCTTATTTCCTAAAATGTGAGGTTCTCAAATTGAAAAACTTGGTTCTGTCTGACACACGCTTTACAAAAAAAACACAAACAGTGCTGTGAGCAAGCTGGGGACTAGAAAGAGAAGAGTGAAATTCTCCATGCAGTGGCACTTGGTATCAAAAAGAAAGAAAAGAAATGGCCTGAAGGAGCCTTGGAGAGTGAAAGTGTCTCCAGAGTCGGGTGTTAATTATATGATTGCATGAGTGGAAGTTGCCCCTCTCCATGCCCTCATGCAGTACCATTTTCCCTGATGTGGCTGACATGCTGTTTTCCGGTTCTCCTCCTCCTTCTCTCTCTATCCATCATTAACGAGAGCTTCTGTAAGTCTGCGAAAGAACTAAATGCCAGAAACAATGAGTACAGGAGTTTGCTCTCTGCGCCAAACCAGCATGACCGCTAATTAGACGAAGGAGGGTGGTTTGTGTTTGTCTTTGCACACTAGTGTTAAGTGACTTCCAGGTTTAACTCCCCAGTTTCCTATTGCTTCAAGCAGAAAAGTCCCAGAAAGTGATGCTGTGGTGGTGGTACAATAAAAAGAAGGCATGGATATAAGTTAACAATATAAAGGATTTCTTTCGCTTGGCTTTCCCCTCACGTTTGTCTATATAAAGTGATGTCAGTTTGCCTTTTATTTGACTTTGACATGAAAACGAACTGTCAAGAACTGTTTTACTGTTTTTAAACAATCCCCTATGCTGAGTAAAGCTGCAGCTTCTGTTTTTATCCTGAATACAAAGGAGTAAAGCAGAATATGGGGAGCATTATGATGACTCATATAGGGGATGACTCCTAGTTTTTGTCTTTTGTTGATACAGGGTGGAAAAATCCCCATTCGGTGGACTGCGCCGGAGGCTATCGCGTACAGGAAGTTCACTTCAGCGAGTGACGTGTGGAGCTACGGGATCGTCATGTGGGAGGTGATGTCGTATGGAGAGCGGCCGTATTGGGAGATGTCCAATCAGGATGTGAGTGTCCATATATCAAGTCCTACTGGAATGATTGAACACCAAGAACCCTATTTAATTCTGAGCTAGAATGTCACGTCAGTCAGATTCTGCACGTTCTTAACCATAGTTTTTTTTTTTATATTTCTGTTATGAATTACAATAAAATCAAACGAACAAATTACTCGAACAGCCATTGCCAAATTCTGAAGTTCAACAGGTCTGGCCGAAAGACTCAAAGCCTGTATTCCCTCTCACTCATTCCCTCAGGTGATAAAAGCTATTGAAGAGGGATACCGTCTTCCTCCACCGATGGATTGTCCGGTGTCTCTACATCAGCTGATGCTGGACTGTTGGCAGAAAGAGAGAGCCGAGAGACCCAAGTTCAGCCAGATTGTCAACATGCTAGACAAGCTGATCCGAAATCCCAGCGCCCTGAAAGAGCTGGCCAACAGTTCCATATGGTACATTGGCATAGCCTTAATTCCCTGTCAGAGCATTGTTAAATCTTTGGTCAAAATCTCGCCTTTTGTGTCATTTTATCTTGCACCTCATGTCACTTCTAGTTTAGGATGAAGAATTACTAAGGATTAAACGAGTGACGTGGCCTGTAAGGATTTGGTTCTGCAAAAAAAATGGTCTAACATACTCATCCTTATTTGTTTAATCACCGCTGTCACTCAAAAAAAATTGGAAATGACCAATAAAAAATATCCAACAAATGTTTAAAAATATCAATAAATTATGTAGGTACTTCAACGTATGTTGCAACACATTATATATAAAACAGTACACAGGTACTTTTAGTATGTATGAGAATATGTGTATATAAGTAACTGCAGTGGTAGTCCAGAGCCATTTCCCATCAAGCCACCACTGTCATTAAGTAGATTTGGTGCTTGGCATGGTGGTGCATTGGGTAGTTTTGCCATCTCACCGCTCCAGGATCTTTGGTTCAGTATTGAGTTTCTGAAATTGTCTGTGTGGAATCTGTGTGTGGTTGTATTATCTTCCCATGTCCAGATGGGGACAAGGTTTTCCTTTCACAAGTCAGTAGAATCACTGGTAGGTAAACTAGCTATGCTAAATTATGATTGTGTGTACAGTGGTAGCTTAGTGGTTAAGATTTGATTACTGATTGTAATGTGGTGGGATTAAATCTCAACACTGCCACGTTGCCACTTCTGGACCATCAAGTCCATAGTCGTATGAATGAGAGAAAACAAATCTGGCAAATTATAATCAACGCACAAATATTGTTTGAATATGTTTATATGGCATATTTAATATATTAGTTAAACTATTACTCAAGTTTGTATATTGATCTAGGGCTTGTTCTTGCCCTTTACAGGGAAGACCCGATTACCCCAGAGTTCAGCGTCAACAGCGTAGATGAATGGCTGGATGCTATCAAGATGGGCCAGTACAAGGAGAACTTCTCCTCTGCTGGCTATGTCACGTTAGATTCAATAATCTACATAAGTGTGAGGTACAAAAGACACCTCACTCGTTCGGACTAGGCTGATATTCTCCTTTTTTTAAAAAAATATCCAAGTCCACCCTGTTAGGTCATGTCTAACTGTATTTATCTATCTGTCTTTCTCTTTCAGTGAGTTAAGTAAAATGGGCGTGACCTTTGTTGGGCACCAGAAGAAGATCCTCGCTTGTGTTCAGTGTCTGCATGCCCAAGGGAGCCATGTGCAAGTATAACAGCTCTGGACAAACTGATAAACAGATAAATGAGGCAAAAGAAAGACAGTGTGGATCCCAGAACAATGCGTTTGGCTGTAGCCCAACAGAGCTGACAGTTTTGCAGCGGAACCAGAGACTGATTCGTAGTGGAAAATTCAGACCAGACGGGTAATAATGGTCGGACACAAACTCTGATGATTTCTGAACATTAGTGGAAGATGTGTACAGTCATTTGCATTCTTGTTTCCTGCCATTTGCTTCCTGTTTTTGAGGTCTGATTTAGAAAAATAAAAAAAGGTGCCTGGGTTTAGACCTGAGGGTGGTGTGTTTACAGATGTACGATGTCCATACTCCACTCTGAACATGATGACACAGAGAAGGTGTCTTTAAGTCCTGGCACACAAGATAATGTTTATTAAGCCTGGCCATTTTGGAAGGACTATAGTAATAATTATGCAAGGCACTCTTCCTGGTTGGCTTCCCTAACTATCAGCAATAGGAGATTATGTTTCACCAGCGGAGGTAGGGCTAGAAGTCTTCTGGAAATGTAATGTAATCCCGGACTTTGTGTTTTAGATTACAGCATTAAGATATAAGAAAAATTGCAATGAGAAGCTATTTTATGAGTGATTTATAAATATGGGTTATGCCGTAATATTCAGTAGATAACGTCAGGATTTTTTTTTTTGCCGGTAAAGAATTAGTTATATGGTGGACTAGTGTTTGATAGTTGATGCTAGTTGTGGTATTGCACCAGTATAGTCTTTAAAAAAATAATTGAGAATGTCTTCGTGTGTGGACCTATAAATGAATTTTGGGATGGTTTTCAATTTTCAGACTGCAGAAAAAAGGGGTGTGTTTGTGCGTAGAACACTCGTAAATCTGCTATATACCGTTTCTTTTCATTTTCAAGACAGTTTCTCGGTAGAACCATTAAAATAAACAACAATGATTTTTTTTAAAGTTCTTTATCACTAAGACAATATGAAAGCAATGAATCATCATTAGGAAATGGCAAAGTGTTACACATACCGCAAGCACCATGGAAGCATCAATTGTGATTATAATATACATACTGATATAAGGTAGCAAACTGTGGCTTGGTTGCTCCTACCTGTTCAGTGCTTCGTCCATGTTGGGCCAATATTGTCGAGCTGGATTTAAATATGGCTGTAGATCCTACTGGCAAAATAGAGTAATATTATTCCACTCAAAGTAACTAAATAATGAAATTTTGGACCAAGACTTGTTCCTGGTGACCCAATTTAAGACCATTAGGCAAAATTATGATGGGAATTTAAAATTAGAGTTGGCCAAAAATTACTTTTAATGGTAAAACTAAGCCCTATAGACAAAATCATGTTGGGAATTTGGAATTAAAGTTGCCCGAACATTGATTCTAGTGGTACAACCGGACAAAACTTGGAAAGTTTGACTTGAAGGTAACCAAAAATTGTTGGCCCACTCTTAGCCTGATGGTCAAAGGCTAGGTTGATATAAAGGTGGCCCAAAGTCTGTTAAACCTGGTCACCTCATGCTAATCCCAGTTTACTTTGCCAAGCACTGGGCAAAAACTGGCATAGTTGACCAAGCCAGTTTGCTACCTTAATAATGATCTCATTAATTGATACCATGTCTTTCACCATGTTTGTTTAGCAGAACAAGAACCGCGACTTACTTACACTCTTGTAAATTAGTGTATAAAGGTGTACAGTGTTGAATTCAAACGAGTGAACAAAAAGCTGTAGAATGTTTGTAATGTACTTTATTTCATTTCCTTTGGGAGATAACATGATGCGAGATATATTGTTCGGTGGAGCTTGCTGCCGTATGATATATCATAACTTTGGAATGTAGCATGGATGCTTCTTTTTATTTCACTCCAGTGGTGGCTGTAGCTGCTTGATGTTAGATGCCTTACTAACTGTGCTTTTTCTTTTCTTTTGTTTTTTTTTTTTTTTTTTTTTTTTTTTATTCTGGTAGAGGCAGGATCATATGAAGATGAACTGTACATAGTATTTATCATAACGATGCCACTGAAAGCTGTACTGAATGTCTGCACAACGCATCCAGCTTTGTGTTGATTCACATTTTAGGGATTTGAACCTTCTTTCAGTCCCAGTATTCGAACTTATGTTGGTGCATGTAACTTTGAGGAAAGAGTGTTCACAAACCTGTCGAATTTTGCTGCATTTATAACACCACTATTTTTGTACTAGTTATGTAAATTATCCATTTTATTTACACAATCATCGAATTGTGTGATCTTAGTAAGTGCTTGTGAAAAGATTCCTTGTCTTTTCAACCATATGCTTTATTTTTTAATTACAAAGGAACCCAACTGATCACATCCCTACTTTTAGGAGTTATACATTGTTACGACTATGTAACAGGTGTTACAGGTGTTTGGTCAAGAAAACCATGTTATTTAAATAAAAAAATTATTTAATTGGATTATTTAGGAACACACCTGGGTTATAGACCCTATTCGACTATCCGGTTTCTGTATATTTGTGAGTTTAGATATCAGGAGAATTGCGATATGGTCATGATTAGGAACCAGATCATTATGTCAAAGCCACTGATTTTAAAGAAACAAAATAATTCAGTTGTGTTTTAGTTTTTTGGTAACGATAATTAAACAGTAATGCAAAATTAGTTAATTAAGTTTCAACTAACAGGTTACAACCATAAATTACTGACATGAAAGAACTAGAGAAATAAGTTATGGTCACAAGGAAACAATATAATTTGGTTATCATTGACTTTAGTTCGATTCTTTACATTCTTTCTTAGGTATTTAAAGGAAACAGCGTTATAGTGATGACTTACGTACTCAAGGGTATGAGATGATTATGTCCCTGATTTAAAAGCAAAAGATCATTAATATATGTACACAAATGATTGGTTTCACAAAGGTATCCAAAACTCATAAACATATTTCTTTAATGTGCGAGAATAAGATGGACATTATGACCCCAGGTTAAATAAGGTCAAAGAAACTCCCAATAGCTCACTGGCTACGGTTTTGGACTACTGAACAGAAAATTGTGAACATTTTCCAGCACCACCAAACTACCACTGCTGGGCCCCTGAACAAGACCCTTAACCATTAAGTGCTTAGTTGGATTTAAAAAAATTGATAAAATGTATGTTGTTCTGGAAAAAAAAAAAAACATCGGTCAAATGTAAAGGAAATGTGCTACCAGGAACTTTGGGGAAAATAAATAAAGATTGATTGATTTGTTATAATCAAATTTGAAGACGCTAGAAAAGTTACTTATTCAGTTACTGGATGCAAACTATATTGTATAACTAAAATAAAATGTTAATTTTCAGTTGTTAATGTTTAAGTGGATTATAGAAATACAGAAAATTCATATTTCAGCACAATTAATGCCCTGCTTGATACAGGAACACACATGTATCTCTTTTATACAACAGAGCTATAGGGGGTTAAGGGCCTTGCTCTGGTGGTGGGAATCGAACCTCAGTCTTCCAAATAGCAGTCCAAAACCTTACCCACTGGGCTACCACTTCCCTGGCTATTTTTTCCTTATATGGTGTCCTCATATTACCCATATATAAATTAGGTACAAATAATAATCTGTATCACTGTGCAATGTGTTTGAAATAATCCCATGTATAATTTGACTGCTTATTATTACATTTGGTTGTTTATTGGGGTGTGTGTGTTTTGTAGGAAATTTTGTTTTAAAACCACAGAAATTATGAAAGTTAAAATGAGTTGATGTCTCTACTATTGTTACTACTATTCGAGGGTTTTTATTGTTGTTCAAGTCTTATTGTTTTTCAATTAACATAGTGTAAACTGATTAATCTGTGATTGATTCCAGCTCAAGCACCATTACTGACGCTAATATACTGACTGCAATTGACACAGCAAGACACAAACTGCTTTATTCATTTAAAAACTGTTTGTCATTTGTTTTTATGTTGTTGTTTTTATCTCTGGCTAATTTGACTGCTTTGGATTCTCTCTAATGAGTCTATTAGAGGAGGCTGATGTTTGTTGGATTAAATAGGAGTTATAGTTTGGCACAAGAAAAAAATATGAAAATGATAATACAGCTTGTATTTTTTTTTTTCTTTGTTAGTGCATTGTAAAATGTAATAGCTCCGATTTCTTGATCTTGATTTCCTTGAACATAAAACTATCTATAAGGTGTTGAAGCCTGCTGACTGAAAGATTCTAGGTTCACTTTCCCACTTAATGGTCTGGGTTCTATTGTGGACCCCAAACTGCAATTGCTCAGTTGCATAAATGTAAGTTGCTCTAAATAAGGGGTTTACAAAATGCTATACAAATACGTGTGTATATATATATATATATATGTATATATATATATGTATATGTATGTATGTATGTATGTATGTAAGTGTCTAAAGCATCATGTGACCACCTAAGTGGAAATCCAACTTAGGAACTCAAATAGTTGATAGTTGACTTAAATGACTATGGACCAATCCTAAAGCACTTGGGTTCTGACAATCTTTCAGTTTCCCACATACAACCTGAGCCTAAATCTATTTCCAATCATCTGAAACATTGCTAAAAAAAAAATCAAACTTAGAATATAGCACAGGACATCATTGACCCCTTTAGCTATTCTGCTGTATGTGACTATTACAGACTTTTATACAAATTTGTGCTTTACTTCTTTGTTTAAATAGCTATAAATTATACAACTCCGTTTTTACCAATAGGCCACGCCCACAATAAGAAGTACACATGCGTACACACCAGTGTTTTTTTTGTTTTTTTTTTTTTTTGTTGTTTGTTTGGTTTTTTTTTATTATATATATATATATGTGTAAATGATTTGTTTGTTTGTTTATTTTAAATGCGATTCTGATTTTGGTTATATTTAGTCAGTTGTTTGTGTCCAAATGTGTGTGTGTGGTTGGGATGTGTGTTAATTGTAGGGGGTGTGTTTTTAAATGCAAAGTAGCTGCAGGATAAACTAAAATTAAAAAGGTAAAAAAAAAAAAAGACAAATCTACAGCTGCTAATTGTTGGAAACGTCAAAGATGAACAAAGAACAATGGGTCTGAAATAAATGTTTTAAAGTATATTTGTTGCAAAATTTGTAACAATGGTAATTGTGATGTAGCTAGACATGCCCGTCCCCCGTCAAGAACAAAAACTTGTTCGTAAGGTGACTAATTCAGAATGTGTACATTTATTTGACTCTTGACTCAGTTATTCCTGGTATTTCTGATGAGTCATTTCTTTGAATTGTCCCCAATGTCTGTCACTTCATATTTCTTTTCAGTCCACTGCAAGAGTGTACACTTTTCATGTCGCTGTAATAAACATGCCAATCATTTTCTCTGCGGACATTGTGGGGTTCTGTTTTTTGCCTGTCTTCGGTTTACAATTAGAAATTATAGAACTTTTTTTTTTTTTTTCCATTTTTAGATACTAAATACATGCTGTATAACCGAATTTCAGGTAACATCCAAGTTCAAGGTAAATGACAGCAATAAATAGAAGCATAATTAGATTCTTAACATCTGAATTGGGATAAAAAGACAATAAGCGTAAGTTGTAGATAAAACTTCAGAAGATCCTTTTCCTGAAAACAGAACTGCATCTCCTTTATCTTAACCAGACGTGCCTTTTGACCCACAAGCAGTGTAATGCTATATCCTCCAGTGATAGCCGGGCTCCTCTCCAGGGAATGAAGGAGGGGTCATTGACCTCCAAGTTCTTCCTCAGCCTCATAAAGCACTGCTGCCACTCAATGTTAGATCCATTATCCCCAATCCCCACCCTCTATTTTTCTCCTTTGTCTTGTCTGCCGAACACACAGACTCACAGGCACGCTCTGTGTGTGGTGCAGGGCCATTTTTCATCCGTCGTTATCTGGAGAGGATAGACGGCTTTGTCTTTTGCTTGGTAGCTTTTGATAATAGAATCACAAATAAGCAGAGCATAAAGTTGCGGTACAGGGTTCAGTTTAATTGGATAATATTGTGCGAGGGAAAATATAGCAGAATATAACAAAATATCTAACAGTAAAACCGTTTAGGTTGTTTTATTATCATTGCAAGATAATCTAGAATTCTTTGTATATTTAAAAGAAACTGCCTTTTAGGGGAAGTGGTAGCGCAGTGGTTAAGGTGTTGGACTGCTAATTGGAAGCTCTTAGTTCGATTCCCAGCACCAGTAAGTTGTCATCGCTGGGCCCCTGAGCAAGGGCCTTAACCCCAATTGCTCAGTTGTATGTAAACGATAAATCTAAGTTGCTCTTGATAAGGGTATCTGCCAGATGCCTTGAATCTTTGCGTGTATGTTGCTTGACTTTCTTTTCAATGTAGCTGTTTACCGATTCCTTTAAGCAAGTACCATCACATTGTTTCTTCTGAAGTACCTAAAGAAGGTCAACAAGTCTTTTCAAATCATTGCCAATATGTTTTACCATGGCAAAGTAGATCCTAGGGGGCAGGCACCTACTATGGCCACTATTTCCTTCTGTTGGACAGATTGATGGGGAAGTTAATTCAGCTTTCTTTATATAACGCTAACAATAGAAATTGTGTAAATAAGACAGTCCTAAAACTAAGCAGGGGAGAGGCGGCGGCAGCGGCAAGGAATATAAACTCCATTGGTGATAAAATGGAGGAAAAAAACCTTGGGAGAGATCAGACTCAGTCGGGGGAGGGGGTGGGGGTCAGTTCTCCTCTGACCAGACAAACCTGCAGGTTATTCCATGCTGCAGTAAAGTTTCCGTGGTTTTGTCTGGATGACCGTCCAAAAGACAAGGTCATCACTGGAAAACTGCCACTGGAGCTTATTGTCTCTTTGTCGATCCGCCAACTGGGCTGGATAAAGGATCTGGATCTGATGTCATTCTACTTCTGACAAATACATTGTGTGTTATTGACAGTGAAAGTGTTCCCGGTGATAATTGCAGCCTAACAATCCTTCAACATATTTAGATAATGAAAAAGTGTGTAACCCAATAATCCCATCTGGGAAGCCAATGATCAAACCCAATAAAAGCGCACAACGATCACAGTTAATTTTGCTCCTAGACCATGTTTAAAAGTTTTACTATAGTTCTATCTAAAAGGTACCAAAGGGTTTTAAGCAGGTTTTCAGGTTCCAGCTAAAGTGCCACAAACTGAAAATGTGAAATGGGAAGTGGTGACCGATTCGAATGTGCCAATGTTGAGCAAAAGGGGGGGCTTTTTTTTTTTTGCATAGTAAGTTACCATATACAAATATACAGTACTCTTTAGGCTTTGCATAGATCTTGTGTTTAGAACAGAGAGCCATAATTTAAGTGAAAGCCACCAGGTCAGGGGTCGAGTTCCTGGCTGGAGGCTCTGGAAGTTAGAAACGATCCATAGCAACTGGGGTCCTGTGTTGCTTTAATGCCTCCTACACTCATATTAAGAGACACCCAAACCACTGCCTGACAGCATGAGTGAAAGGGGTAATTAGCCCACACACCCCTGAGACCCTGCTACCACATGCGAGTGTGAGCACTTTCCAACATTGTACACACACACTTTTTTGCCCCATCAATCATGTACAACCTTTTGGTTCTTAGCCACTGAACCGCATAACCTTTCCCAATGATGTCAATATGCATTTTTGAATCGATCAATGGCATGTACAGTAGCGCCCGCTCCTCGACGGCTGTGATCCGTAGCAAATGTCTAATTTGGCAGATGATAAATTGGTACATTATTACAAGGTGATCCATCACATCCTCCTAAGTGACAGCTGGCCATTTGGTTTAGTCGTACTCTCCAGCATCCAGGGTGTCATATGATTGCTTATTAGGAGCAACATGACAGAGGGGGATTGAAGAGGATTGAATTTGGGTGAAATGACTTGCCCTTTAGTCTTAAAATGCAACTGCCATGGGTCTAATCTTGTGTTGTCTCAAAGGGATTGTGTTCCTCTGGGGTACAGCACACAGAAACATGAGACATTATTAGTTAAATGAGGATTGGATTATTCAGCCGAATGTAGTGGCAGCTCTGATCTACAGTAGCCAAATTTTTACTGAATGGCCCCAAAGCATTTTGGCATTTTCTCTCCTATAGTGGTGTTTTTGTTGGATAGAAGGAAACAGAGTCATGCTAACCCTTACGCAGTCCAGGGTTGACCCAGGAACCCAAGACCTGAGAGACAGAAACACTACCCAATGATTCGTGTCCTAGCATCAATCATGTCTTTGCATACATGTGCATCAAAGGTCCAAAAAACGAAGGAGGACTCTTACTCTTGAAGCAAACTTTACATTTTCTTATTTATTTACACACTACATATAGCTTGGTTAGTAAAGTTAATTTTAATGTTATTTAAATAAGTGACATTTCTCATCCCTTTTAGCTCAAGACGAAACAGTATTGATGTGCAAACAACACAAAAGGTCACATTCTGCTGGATATTCTGGATACATTTAAAAACCAGCGGCACATAGGACCACAGAGGCCATCGCAAATCATTATTTATTACTGTTTTTGTTGTAATACAGATGCATAGAATGAATGCACCTAGTAGTTAGTGTTGGACAGAAGATCAGAGGTTCAATTCCCGGGTCCAACATGCTGTTATTGCTGGGCCCTTGAGCAAGACCCTTTAACCCAGAACTTCTTAAATGGGTAAATTAAATATGAGACGCTTTTTTGATAACGATATCTTTGGCATTTCTTGAAGGTTAAGGGCCTGGTGGTGCTGAAAACTGAACCTAATAGAGTCCCGCCCTGACATTGAGGAACAAGTTTCAAATGGATATAATCATCTGTATGTCTATTTCTATAGAAAAAAACATTCATTTTGTTTTTTGTTTTTTTTTTGTGTTAGGAAACTTTTCGTTTATTAACCTCTAACGCTTTGTGCAACCGAAGACCAAATACTTTTCTCTTTTTCAGCATTGCAGCTGTAATTTTTCGGATAAATCGGGGGCCAAAGTCAAGCCCACCACAAGCATTTTTTTTCACGTTTAATTCGATAAGGTCAGTGTTTTCCTTCTGAACTACTTTAGCTGAAACACATCTGCTAACAAGTTTTTCTACAACAACATCTGCAACATCTGGACTCGCACATGGGAAGTCCTTATTTTTTTCTTATTATTTTAGAGATTAGCCCTTTCATCAACTGCCTAATAAATAAATATTTTATTGTACTTATTAAATTAACTATGCACTTGTTATGGAAAGGGAATTGATAGAAAACTGATAATAATCTGTAAAAGTATATATAAAAAAACTAAAGCCTTGGTACTTTGGCAGTCCATTGAAGACAGTAGTTTAATTTTTAGCAGTTTTATTGCTTAATTTTTGGTTTATATTTTGTTCCTGTGCGTTTTTCTGGATTAGGAGTTTACTTTTGGGACTGACATCATCCTGTATTTCTTCCACTTCATGATACACGCCAATCGGATACATTTCAGTTTCTGTTGGCACTCAAATTGCCTTTATATACATTTCTGTCAGGTTGTTTAGGTTTTACGTAGCACTAGAAAATATAATATAGTTTGAGATATAAAGATTATCGTTTTTAAATCGGTACAGATGATGTAATGTCGGCTGGTGTTTTCTGATCTCCGCATGACTGTGTGTGTGTGTGTGTAATGGTGAATAATGGAAAACTGGAAATATGCCACAGTAAGTATTCCATGCTGTATATTTATAATTGAAATTTTAATTATTTACTGAGATGTAATGTAAGTTGAGATGCACATGGCATGTTGATGCGGTTTTATTTGTATGTTTTTTTTTGTTATACTGTGCATACAGAAAGCCACATGTTCCAAAAGCCTCCACATGTGTTATATTATGCGCCGCTGGCTTTACCCCATTTTAAACAAACTTGTTTTTATCCTGATTTTTTTTTTGATTGCTGGGGATGTCTTGCATTACCAAGAACAGTGAGAGAGAGATTTGTCTCTGGCTTGAGATTTTTGGAGGTCTGGATCTCCACTAAGCCTTAACAGATGTTCTCAGCAGCTGGAAAACTGGAGTCATCTAACGTCAAGCATTCGGACAAGTATTGCTAGATTTTGACATTTTGTAAATACGGCTAAAGCAATTAGTCTACTTTATTGTCGGATAGTCGTTTGATTTTATATGACCTGATGTAATGGCCTGCAATAGCGCAGTTTAACCAGAGTGGAGCTGTACTACAAGACTGCAATTCAGTGCAGATGAAGACACGCCTTTTGACCAGGCAAACTTATGAAAAATCGATATTGTCAAAAACAAGAGAAGAACTTTCCTCCCCCCACCCCCAGGTTTAGCCAGGTTTTTCCCAAGGTTTTTTTCTCTATTCTGTCACTGAAGGAGTCTTTTTCTTGCCGCCATCACCTCTGACTTGGTTAAGTTAGGGACTCTTATTTTATAGACATTAATTAAACTGAACAAAATGTTTTAGTGAGTGTTCACTGTATTGTCTTATTTAATTTGATTCTGTAAAGCTGCTTTCTTTAATACTAATCTACCAAACCTACAACAAACCTACCAAAAAGACGCTTTTTAAAGCATAAAATTTAAACTAGAAGCCCTTTTAACTGCGTTTTAAAGCAGCGGCTTAAACGGGGCTCTAATAGAGCACTTTTCACACCCCTTTCAGTCACAAAGTATTATATGATAATAAGCTTCACTGTCTGGGTACTAGGTGGTCCCTTGGTTACTCTATTAATGTGATACGCTTCATGAAGATCTGTTATATACTGTAATAACACTTTAGTCTCCTCAGCTGGCAACTAAATCAACAAATGAAAATCAGACAGCCTATTCCTTTTTTTCTTCTTTTTTTTTTTTCTAAACGGATCATCTTGTGGCTGAGTAAGAAGTTTAGTGGGAACACAAGGTTTTCTTTAAAAGTGGGAATAAACGTCTTTTGTGGCAAAAGAAAGAGATAAACAAGAGAGCAAAAGAATCACTGCTGCGATGGAAAGCTCGAGCTGCGCTTGGCGTACTGTCAATCCAAGCAGTAAGTAAGCTTTGTTTCTAAGCTGGCTGGGATGAAAGGAAAGAAAAGATGAGGGCTATAAAACGAATCTCAATGTGGATCAAAGGCACCAGATTTTCCTTTAAGAAGTATTCGAATGAGTATGTATCTAAAAAAGCTAATAGCTAATTCAACCCTTAGAACAGTCGTTTATTTTTCTCGAATCTGCACTTGACCAGAGCAAATTCCGTTTATCTCTTTTTACAGCTGAGCAAGTGAGGAAAAGGGCCTGGTTTTAGAGGCAATGGCATCTCGGGAGTCCTTGGAATTGAACTCATCGTTTTCTAATCAGCAGGCCAACCCCGTACCATAACCACCGAGTGACCACTGAACCGAAACGGGATGGAAAAACCAGGTAAATTAATATCTCCCAGTTTCTGATTGATTTATTAATTAACCATGAGTAGGGCAGAAATTGTTATTAAACAGGGCAAAGGAACATATAAGCGTTGCCCAACCAGGCATCATAAAAAATAAAATAATAATCTACTTAAGTGATGCTGTTAGCTTTTACAAAACAAACGTTCTACAAAATATTTCCATACACTACAGTATATAAATAAATTAATAATAATAATATATACACCTAAATAAACAACACCTAAAGCTCCTATAGTATAATAGAATAGTAATAATTAAAAGTAATATTAGGCTAGAAATGCAACTGCTGTGAATCTTATAAAAATGTGCAGAAAGGAGATTTTATTTATTTTTATAAAATTGTTTAGTTTATACGCTCGACAATCATGTGTTTGATAGTAAAGAATTGACAAAACATTCTTTAATGCTGAAGGTAAAGCCTGATTCTACTGCATTTTCCATGACGGTTTAATCTGCACATGATTTTGTTATATTGAATACATTAAAAAGATCTGAACTGTTTAACACACTGCAATTGATCGACTTAAACACTCTTAACTACACACTGACCTTTGACTTATTGCTTTTTAAACAGATAGTCTTCTCCTTGGTGTTATTTATTTATTAATTTTTTTACCACTCTAAATCCAAAGGTTTTGTAATCAATCGGGTCAATTCCAGTTTCACGGTCAGAGATTGGCTTTGGTCAAAAGATCAGCTCCTCAATCCAATCTCTGACCCGTTCACAATTTCCGTCTTGTCAGACCAAACGATAAGAACAGGCGCTTCGAGGGCTGATTGATGGCTGAGTGTCATGCCTACTCCGGATTAAAGAAATCTCCAGCCGGAAACATAATCAACCCTGTCAGTCAATCACTGAGCACAACCGATGCTAGTCAAGAAAGAGAAAAGCCTAATAAATAATAAATTTGTGTTTTTCCGTTCCCAAATGTGCTGTAAACTTGGAGCTTTCCATCCAACATGTGGGTATGGAAGCATTTATTAAACACCTAAATGGTGTGTTTCATTCAGGTCAGTTTAGTTCATCCAATTATGGAACGGTCAATGTGGATAGAAAAGCTGCACAAAATCCGATTAAAAGAGGTGGAACATCGGAGTGGTTTATTTGGACATTTTCTTTACTCCGCTTATAATTATGTGGTTTGGGTGCCTCAGAGGAGCTTCCTTAAACATGCAAAGCCTACAAACACAATTGACAAAGTTCAGGTTAAGCAAGTTGTGTCTAAGTTTTCTAGATTTGTTAAATGGTAAACTAAACATCAGTTTTCTTGAAAAATATATTGAATTTTTTTTTTCGGAAAACTAGCAAACCAGTTCCCCTTTTTCCTTCTAGTCTTAAATATTTTTCTTTTCAATGTTTTTATACATATTTAATCCGGTATAATGGGACTAAATGAACCAAAGCAATTAGATACTATGAAGAAGCTAATTTAAAAAAAAATAAATAAATAATAAAAAACAAAACAAAACGCTGGACCACATTTACCAGTGGATTGGTGAAAGAAAAGAGTTCAGACATTTACTCTGACCTTTATTTTCATAGAATTGTTGCTTGTTATGCAAATGAGGTCAACTCTGCTTAATCGAGTTATCTGATGCCTTGTTGATTGGTAGTAAAACCAAACGAAAAAATACTTTTACTTCCCCAACAAGAAGCTTCAAACACAAATGGAAACCGATTTAAACTGTGAAACTGGTAGGCAACTTTTCCCACCCTTTCGTGTGCATCCTTTGTCTTGCTAAACCACCAGTCAGTATGTGGGGAAATAACTGCGGTTTCTAAAGTGCAGCGATTCATTTTAAATGCCTCGGCATCTTAAACATTTCGGCTTGACGTCTCACCAACAATGTTTAGATTCTTTTACGCTTTTAATGTTACTTAAATCCAAACCGCCTCTGCTTTTCTCTTGAGAGCGAGTAAATTAGCTGAGATGTCAAAAATTTATCTTCAGGCTACGAACTTTGTACAGTATTAATAAATGTTTTATGACACTTCCAAGACTGCAGACCCGCGACACAAATGTTGACAGATATACCAACAATGACATGACTCATGTCACTGCCTCTTGCTCTGTAACACACACTGATAGACAACTGAACTAGCAACAATGTAGCTTTTATCGCAAAGAAACACACACACACCTTCAATCAAAGGATTATGAGTTCAAACCCGAGCACCACTAAGCTGCCACTGCTGGGCCCATAAGCAAGGCTCCAAACCCCTAACTGCTCCGTTGGATAAAAAAAAAAAAGAGAAATAAATATAAGTCGCTCTAGATAAAAACAAATGCCAGAAATTGTAAATGTTTTTACACGATAAAGTCCAGAATTTTTTTGGCTCAGTTTGATACTTTGCTGGAACCACATACAAAAACAGAAGATCACCAACTTACATAAACCAATCGAGACTGGCAGTATGTCTAAAGTATGGACAAAATTCTGGATTTTGGCTTTCGCTTGTATGGTGGCTCTGAATTGTCAAAACACCCCCAAAATGCGTACTACAAATGTGAAAAATCAATCCCAGTGTGTAGTGTGTAAGAATGATTGACACTACGTTAGGTTATATTTGTTTTTTTAACGCGTGACTTTTAGACCGGTTATCCGAACAAGCTGAGTTAGAATGGGTTAAAACTAATTCCTTTATCGATGCAAGTTTAAACAGGAAATGATATTTCTTTATATTTCTATAGTTACTTTATAGACATGGGATCGTCCTATACTTTCTTACCCACATTTATTTTTCTAAAGTTCTGATTTGTTACTTGAACTTTGCACATATTTATACTCCATCATTCTTTACCTGCCAGTACCACAGCCGTGCTGTCACCCATGCTGTACCACAGCCATGCTGCTCTCTGGAACTTCGAGTAACCTCAACTAAGCCTTGGTTCAGCACATGGACTTTTCATAAAGATTCTGACTAGTCAAGGAGGTCAGAAGTCCAATTGCGCCCCCAAAACAATATAAGTAATCAATACGATGGAAATGTATTTTATTGTAAATATGTTCCCAATTACAGAAATGTAAGATGCCCTTGATTGCAATCAAGGTCTATAATCTAACATAATCGAAGATTGATGACAAATGTTCTTCTCTTGAGCTGTTTCCAAATATGGCCATGTGCGAATAAACGAATGAAAATCAGAACCCAATTCTCATAGAATGGTTCTCTTTAATGATGGACTTAGTATAACATGTTACAGTTCTATATGCTTATATATATATATTACCATGTGATTCAGGTATTTGCCGTCATTTTTCTTGATAACATTAACTAATGCAAGCTGCTATAAACTGGGACTCACATAAATAGTACATGACTGACTACAGTCAGCATCTGCCCACATATTAATCTTGTCCAATTCTATCATATTAACAACATGCATCACTACTGATTAAATTATGTTGTGCTGACATCTTCCCAGTGTGCAAAAAAGCTGCATTTTCAATTTTAATTTACACAAACTGTGCTGATACTGGCTGGTTGTAGGGGCATCTTGGTAGTGTTAATGAGCATTGAATAAAACGTCGGTTACTGTGATATTTACAGTAAGCCAGCAGACAAATTTGAGGTATAGCTACACGTCAGATTTGAGTAAGCAGAATGTCTGTCTATGCTGTAGGATTAAGAAATCCCTTTAGTGCACCTGAGAGAGTCAAACAGCTTGACAATTGCCCCTGTGCACAAAACCCCTGAGCTCCATAAAGACATGGAGTAGAAATGGGAAAAAAAAACTTGTGTGTCTTGCGCAGATGCTTGATTCTGAACACCTTTGTAATGAACTGGAACACCAACTACACCTCAGACCTCCTCAGCCAGAATTAGTCTGATCTCACTGATACTATTGTGGCTGAATGAACAAGGGTTATTATAAGAGGTGACCATTACATCCGTATAATTTCCAAACTATAGTCATGTCTGAGTTAGTCAATTAATTCACCGAAAGACTGATTTAAATTACTTTAAGGGGTCAATTTAAAATAGAGATTACAGTTATATCTATCTATCTATTGTCTATACCCGATTATTACTAATCAGGGGCTGGAGTCTATCCCAGCTGTCATTGGGCAAAATGCACGAGAACAAACTGGACGGGTCACCTGTCCTTCGTAGGGCCACATACAGACAAACAACCACTCACACCCACTCCAATGGTCAACTTAGTATCACCAATCAACCAAACATACATGTTTTTGGACTGTTAAAGGAAACCGAAGTACCCGGATTAAACCAACTCAATCAAGGGGGGAGAACATGCAAACTCCAGACAATAAAACCCCTACTGGGGATACGAACCTGGGACCTTCTTGCTGTGCAGCAACAGTGCTAACCTCTCCCTTGAGAAACTATTAGTTTTAAATCACAAAAAAGCTCTTTTATATGAGTTAGATAGTTTTGAGGTACTAATCATCGAAACGGCATTATTAGACATATTTACATTTACAGAATTTGAAGACGCCCTTATCCAGAGCGACTTACATTTCTCTCTTTTACACATCTAAGCAGTTTGGGGTTAGGGACTTGCTCAGGGGCCCTCAGTGATGGCCCTTAGTGCTGGGACTCAAACCCCCGGTCTTTCCGGTATCAGTCCAACACCTTACCACTAAGCCATCTTTCCCCCCGTTGGCGGTGGTGGTCTTCCTGGTTTTTAGATCAACAACTCAGCATCTTAACCATTTTGAGCCACCGGAATATTCTATTCAGTCTTAAAGCCGTAGTCAGAATTGAGCTGGCAGACAACAATTTAATAACCTGTCACACCATTTCCATTTTTTTTCCTTCACAAGGAAATATATAAAGATTAATATGTGCCCAGCTGCTGTGACTGGTTTTTTTTTTGACCCCTACACATAATTGGGTATGACTCCTATTTGCTTCCAGGCTTATTCCAATCAATGATCAGTGAACTTTACAGTTGTAAAATTGCAATCAATAACCAATTCAAGATGGTGTATGAGCACAGCAGAGAAGTATGCCTTGTTGTTCTATTAAAGCCTAACAGAGCTAGGATACAGGCTTTACAAAAAACAAAAAAAAACTAGCAAACTAGCGAGCACAATAAACGTAATGGATACCTCAGCGAGGATTTTTTCTGTCAAACATCATTTTTTTTTTTTCTGAATATAATCAAGATGGGTTGTCAAGATGGATCAATGTTTCTACTCGCTTCCAGAACAAATCTAGTCTAAACGCGGAATATCGAAAGCAGATGAACCGTAATTCATTAGCTAGCATTTTGGTAAAAAGAAAAACTGCCAGATCGTATGGTTTGGTAGCCTGGAAGCCTAATTTTCTAGACTAAAAATGGTTGTTGGCAGGTAGTCAATGATATGGTACCACTAAAAGATCTAATGCATTAGCTAGTCTCATAGTTTAGATAGGATACAAATGGTAGTCAACATGGTTTTGTTATCACCAGCCGAAGTGCTATGTTTTGTAACCGGTGGTGTATTTTGTCTTTGTGTTCTGTCCTTACATCACATAGACCTAGTGGACATAGAAATATCTGAGACTGACTAGCGCACGTTGTGCTAGAAGAGATGTTAGTGTGTCCACATTCTTTATGTGTAACACTGGATACGTCTTAGATGTTCAGGCTCCTGATTTGTTTATGCCTGGCAACCTGGGGAATGTTTATAATTCAATCCTTTTCCTTTTTTTCGGACTAGCCTTCACTGCTAATCATTACGCAGATCCAAATGTAAGCATTGGTGTGGAGGAGACAGAAACACAGGCAATTAAATTAAGGCACTTATTCGTAACCGCAATTAGCTGCTCAGTTTAATGACGACGCTTTTTACAGCTATTCTGCTCGTCTTTATTAGAGCATCTACTTAAGCGGTTGCTTTACCGTAATGTCCATGTCCTGTCTATCAATGTATGGTAAGAAACCTCGTTTTTTGTCACATACTGTACAACACAGTAAAATTCTTTTCTTAGTATATCTCTGCTCAGCCATGATGCAGACCACCTTGAAAGAGGATAAAGTTTGGGTGGCGCTTTGCTTAGGGACCCAGTGATCGCAACTTGATGGTGTTTGGCTTTGATCTTCCGAAAAACAACCCAGAGCTTTAACTGTTTGAGCCACCACTGCCCCTGACTGCACCAATAGGAAAACTAGTCTGATTATCACTAATTATCCATGGAAGTAAGATCAGATTGCTGCTTTTATATTTACATTTACACCATTTGGCAGACCCCCTTATCCAGAGCGACTTAAATGTATTTAATTTATGCACTTGAGCAGTTGGTGGTACTGGGAATCGAACAGCAATCTTCCAAATAGCAGTCCAACACCTTCTACATGTACATGTACATTTACATTAACAGCATTTCCCAGACACCCTTATTCATTTATTTCATTTATACAACTGAGCAATTGGAGGCTTCGCTCAGGGGCCCAGCAGTGGCAACCCAGATCTTCCAATTAGCAGTCCAACACCTTAATCCCTAAGCTTCCACTTCCCCGGAATTGTAGGTAGGGTACTAGATTTTTAACCGGTATTTCCGTTCTGTTGTAACTGCTGTTGAATATTAGAACAGGGTTTACTGTAGCTTCTGAGACATTTAAGATATTTGAGATATGTGTTTCTGGAATTTATCAAAAGATTTCATGGAACGTTGAGTTCTTCATATTTTTTTAAAGAAATTTGTAAGGAGTCTAAAAGTTTACCTCAGTGTAAAAGTCTGAGGTTAATCCGTTCCTTAGTTACCCAGTCAAACGGATGTTTTTTTTTTTTTTATCTACTACTACTTTTAACAAGCTCTCAGAATCTTTTCACAATGTGAAACATGACCATAAGTACAAATCAAAAACTGTTGGATGTTATTACTGGCTTTAACATGACAAGAATCAAATATCACACCGGTCACTGATTATTACCACGCAACAGCATATCCCATCATGGTTTATTCCTCACACTAATTCAATTTTTTGTATAGAAACTAACCCTAACCCACCACATGAATGTGAATAAAATGTGGAACTCACCTTCTGACCACAATCTGTCACTGTAAGTGTCCTACCAGAAATGTGTCAGGAGGACTATTACACCTGCCACATGAAACATGTTTCTGATATATTGGCATGTCAGGTGTTTCCTCTTCTTCTGGTGCTTTTGTTTGGACTTGAATATCGAAGATTAATCCAAACAAAGAAGACAAAATATCAGGTACAAAAAGCCATTATAATTCGCATAATGGATCCGATAGTTATTCCTAATTAAATCAACTTATTATCATATTAAAATATAGCTGGAGATAAAACGTACATTTACAATACAAAAAAAGCTTCCAAGATTTAAATCATAAAATTAATTACCAGGGACTTTTTGAAATTGAACAATTAAAAAAGAAATTCAAGAGTACAAAAAAAACACTTATGCTGGAAATAATAACATTTATAGATAGAAATAATACACATTCGGTTGTTCGAAACGTCCCATTACCTTACCCTAAAAAAGATTTTTTTTTTAATTTTTTTTTTTATCAATAAACGAAATCATGTGTTGTTTTTAAAATCCATTTAATGTCGTAAAAGCTACAAACACGACTTATAGCTACAAACACACGGCATTTTTTCCAGATTCCTTCCACAACTGTTAGTTTTCTATTAATTCTTTGGGGGAATTTTTTAGCTTGGCAATGTAAGAAAATATACCTGGTTATTAGTTATGATACTTTTTCATATTTTTCCTTAATAATAGTGTTTGTATTATAAAAAAATTGCTTAGTTTGTGTATTCTTAAGTTGTTCAACAGCACTTTACACCTCCTCCTTAACTTCCTGGTTTTCTCTCCCGGAAGTTGTAACTAAATAAGGTGCTCAGGCAATAGGTCTCGCAAGAGGCCACAAAAGTTGTGCTAACTGACAAAAAAAACCCCCCAAAATATTCTTCCTATTGAAATACTCTGGCTTGAAAAGGGAAAAAAAACGAAAATTTGCGTTCATGAACACGAGTCTATAGATTACATTTTATGAGACCGGGTTGTTATAGTGTCAAATGGCTCAGTGACCCCGACTACAGCGAGAGTGAAATCGGTACTCTGAACACACAGGTATAAAGCCGCAATCAATTCTCTGTGCCTTTAGTGGTGTATCGACGGATCTACAGCAATGGTTTACTTTAAATTAGGTAAACAATCTAACGATGCTAAATGCTAAGCAAACAATGCTAAATTTAAGGTGCTGCAGCGTGGAATGTTTATGTTGGGTTAATTGAACGGAAAAATATTGAAATGCTACTGACACAAGCAAGTGTTATTGTTGAGTTGTTTGGTACCGAGATCAACTGACACACCAAAATTGTAGGTATCCATGTTTTTGTACCTACATCTGTTCTTTAGTGTAAAAAGATAGTTGCTTATATCTACCGCCTCGATAGAGATCTGCTTTATGATGTAAGGACCGCGTCCCACGTTTGCTGATTTTCTGTTTCATGTGAAATACTGTTTAAACCACTGCAAGACGAACATTCCTTTATATCTTTCATTGTGTTTCTGTCAGAATTTCTTGCATCACCCGAATCACAAGCTAAAGGCAGGCGCAGGGGCAGATTAACCACTTTCTTTTTTTGTGAGCCCCCCCCTTAATAATTATGCTTTAACTGGCACACACACACAAACACACACACTGAGACAGCAAATACAGCTTTTTCTATTTACACTCAAATGGTAAATCACCACCACAAATGGTAAATCACCACCGCACCACATGGGTGGTGTGTGAAAAATGTATCATTATCATACATAGCCTGATTTTAGCTGATGCAGAAGCGGTTTTCCTGCAGTGGTTTCTTGTTTGAAGATTTCACAGCCTTCAAATATACAATTTAGTTTTTTTAGGTTTTTTTAGTAAATCTTGGTCACTTTGGTTTTTTTTAACGTTTGTGTTTACTGTTTTTGTGCTCCGCCATCTGACATTTCGCCACTATGCAATTGAGCACATGAATGAAAATAATTAACATGATTTGTACAGTAGATGATTGGACGGATCTGACTTAAACATCACATCTATCTAATTGCCGGCTAAATTTTTGAAATGTTTCTTATGGGATAGTGAGGGTTATTTTTGTTTATGCTGAAGTAAGTTTAAAGCAATAATTAAAAAAAAAAATAGGGGGCCCCTGTACCATATGGGATCTCTATGCTGCAGCCTAGTCAAGCCTGTGTGTTTATCCGTGGCTGGGTAGGCGTCTTGTTTGATTGACAGGTGTCTCAGTGAATCAGTTTTGAGAGAGCGAGAAAAAGTCCTGTAAGAGATTTTGTACAAAGGAATTAAAAATGAAGCTACCAAGATGGAGACATGATGGTAGAGTAGTGATAAATGTACTCATTTTTAGAAGATTGATTTTTTTTTTTTTTGGGGGGGGAATATTCTATCCGAGTTTCTAGCTGATAACTGAGCTTCAATAGAAACATTCTGGTCGTGGAGATGAACAAAAAATGACAAAGGAACCAAAAATAAAAATCAAGTTACGGAACAAGGCCGCAAAGCTTCAATGGCATCCGACTGACTGGAAGAAAGCTTGTTTACCTCATTCATTATCCAGTCAAAGTGTTCTTGGATATCAAGTTTGTGTGAGCAAATGAATTATATGTTCTTGTTAATTACATTACGAGAGGAAATTAAGTATTCAAACCGTCACCTCAACGAACTTGATTACAAGCGTGCATTTGATTACCTTTTGACTAAATTGTATTTTATGTCATTAATATAACATCATTTTAGTTTTTATTGTTACGTCTTGTAATCTGACGTGCATTTTATCAGTGTGTTAAATGTCAGTGGTTTAAATTCACGTATGTTTGCAGTAATAAATGATATCCAGCCTAAAGCGGCACCATTCTAAAGGAAATCGAAAATCCTGATATTTTTTTTTTTACTTGCTTGCGATACTCGTGATTTTCGGTTCTATTGAGGTTAATTAACAAACCCTGCAAATCAGGTTTACGAAACATACAGTAGAATAAACTGCTACTGTCTCGCACTGTTCTATGTTGATTTATATTGTATTATAATGTTTTTTTTAACTGGATAAATAAATGGATTTGTGGTGTCTTTTGCAGAAATGATCGCTTTGATAGAAATTTACGGATTGTTAAGCAGATTCATCGGGTTCAGTTCACAGTTTTGAAGTTCACAGCTACATTTATAAACCATATAAACATCAGGGTTGTTCTGATGGTCCTCTTTCTGCTCTGCTTACTTTCTGATCTAATGTTGTGTCCCCTGCATGTCATACCTGATTATGCTTAATTATGCGTTCAAGTCGGAGTTGGGATCGCTGATTTAACAAGTATGTGTTCTAAAAAGCACCTCGGCACCTGCTGTCATCTTAGCGTGTGTTCACACTTGTCATGTTTGGTTAGATCAAAACGAACTCTGGTGCGATTACTTGGTTAGTATGATTTATTTGAGTAAGTGTGAACGCCGACATTTGAACCCTGGTGCACACCAAACAAGCCGACCGAAACCGCTAAAAAGACAGGTGTCCAAAGCCGGGATGTGATGTCACCGAGTGCGACGCAAATGCAATTCTGATCATGACACTTTCATTTAAAAGGACAGAATTCTTAAGCAGAACTACCGGGTTTTTTAACTGTATATATTTATAGAAAGGACACACTGCTCACACTGCTCATAATTACAATAATTTATAAACACACTCTTCCTTAAAGTATCACCTAAATGAGGATGAGTTCCCTTTTGGGTCTGGTTTCTCTTAAGGTTTCTTCCTCGTACTATCGGGGAAGTGGTGGCTCATGGTTAAGGTGTTGGACTGCCAATCCGAAGATGGTTCGATTCCCAGCTGCACCAAGCCACCACTGCTGGGCCCCTGAGCAAGGCCCTTAACCCCCAATTGCCTCCAGTTGTATAAATGAAATGAATGTAAGTCGCTCTGGGTAAGAGCGTCTGCCAAATGCTGTAAATGTAAATCTAAGGGAGGTTGTTTTTTTGCCACAGTTGCCCCAGGCTTGCTTACTAGGGATGTTTTTGATAGCATTTATTTCTTTTTTTCTAACATTAATCATGGACTTGTATTCTATGATGCTGCTTTTAGAAAATGTCCATTGTTAAAAGCGCTTTATAAATAAACCTGAATCGAATTGATTTGAATTGAATATAGAAAATCTAGAAGGAGCTGTGTTGCCAGTTTGGTTAAAAAAGTCGTCGTAAATATCGTCTCCTTGTTTCTGTATACAAATCGGAGGAAATTCTGGTGCCATTTGGAACGTTTTAGGATTTTATTTCTCAGCGGTTAAAAGTAAAACCATATATATATGCGATTAATCTAGGACACTGCGGTTTTCGATATGGTAAGTTTTGCCGCGTAATATACATCACAAAATCCGACCAGTCAGATTGTGAACGTATCACAAAGACTTTAGATTCAGCATAGTGCACCAAACGTATCATTTTCTGTTGTGGTCCGAACCAAATAAACCAAGCGAATCGAACTGCGATTGTGAACACGACCTTAAACTAATGCCCCAGTTCTATTGTTAATGCTGTTGTGTATCAGAATAGTGTTTCCTCTAGTTTACCAATTTCTGAAGTTTTTTACCAATTAAATTTTAGCAGCGTTAATTTTAGTATTATTCCACAGAAGGTTGTCGAGCTTTTGGGCTTCCTTAAGGAGATTCATCAGTTCAGTTTTAACCTGGTGTAAAAAGCCGGGGGTAAATCCGTTCCTTTATGTTATCTAGTAAAGCAGCATTTTATGTCTATTTAATAGTCTATTAACTTCAAGAAAGCTGAGAAGAAAGAAGCTGGTGACAGAACGACGATTGTTACGATTGTTCCCAAATGTTAAACACGACCAAAAATAGGCACAAATCAAAACATCGGCTTTAATATGACATCATAAAAATCAAATATCTGAAATGTGGTATAAAAATCATTGCACCCGTTTCTGATTTTACATCTGATTATTCAGTTTCTGTATCTAAATCTCCAGAAATCACATAAATCACTTGTTCATTTCATTTACATCTTTTGTTCTACTGTATTTATTTGTGTTTATAATTTGTGTAGTATATTTTACACGGATGCAGTCCCCCCAAAATCATTCCAAAAAAAATACATTTTTTACAATTAGAGATATTCGAGTATTGCAAAAAACATCGTAGAAAAACAAAATATAAATATCACAATGTAAATGTTTCAAAATATCGTTGTAAGGAATCAGTAGGAGAAGGATCCATGTTGCAACGAGTGGCTTTATTAATGTAATCCAACAACATAGTTACAATACAAGCAGAGGTCAGTAAACAGTAATCCAACTGTAAACCGGGCAGAGATCAGACACCGTAAAGACATGAACTTGGATCGCTTAGTATGTAGTATAACTAACAATACTTCGCAACGTGTGTGTGTGGAAGTGACTAGCTTATAAAGCTAGCCAAACAGGAAGTGTTACCAGAAGTGCTGTATGAGACTCAGTACTCTGGCGATGTCGCCTTCTGGTGGGGGGAGGGAGGTTAAACAGAATCCGGAGATTGATTGCAAGTTTTTGACATAATTAAAAGCTTTTGTAAATCCATCATTCCCCCGATTTGCTCACCCGACTTGAAATGAAGACGTTCCTTCACTGAGGATGTCATAATGTCATGTGTTATTGTCAAATACATCCAAGTAATCAGCATCGACGCTGTTAGCATTGCCTTTTCGAATCAGACTCGCTTAATGTCGCTTAAATTATGGCAAGCAAGTAGTCTGATTCAGTTTGCTTACAATCCAAATACTGTTATTCTCTGAAAAAAATATATATTCCAATGTTGGACCTTAAAAGAATGGTTTTTTTCAGCGTGAGGCCTTAATTTGGCACAAAGAAAAAACTATTTATTCAATTATTTGTGTCCATGTCCATTTTTACAACTATCCCTTGAGACCAGGAAATCAATAAGGATCGTCGAGTGATTGTGCACTATAAAAAGTTGTGCAGTAAAAAAAAAAAAAAAAAAAAAAAAACAGGAACGAAACTGAAATTTGATCAGGTGACTTAAGTGCCTTCTTCTGATGCTCAACCTTAAAATAAGACTCTTGTCTATCCATCATACTTTGCGCCTCAAGAGACGTTGTAGCGTGACAGAGAGGAAAGAAAGATAAGGAGAAAAAAGAGAGAGAGAGAGTGAGAGAGGGAAAGAACGCCATCAGCCTTTTATAATCAATATCCATTTCCAGCGCCTGTCACTTTGTTATTCGGAGCTGTTCTCCAAAGTTGTACATTAGCAAATTGATAGGCTAATACCAAATAAAATATCACCTTGAACTCGCATGCCTGCATTAATCTTCATTAAGACCACTGCTCACTGAACAGTGTCTTTTCTCCACCTTCGCTTGGAGATAAATACATCACGTTGAATGTGTGTGTGTGTGTTTAAGGGAGTTAGTGATGGGCATAAAAGACGGAGACATGTATCCGCAGACCAGGACCTGAATATGAGATGTACGATTTCCTTTCTTCAAAACTCTGGTCAACTTACGTGTGTGTGTGTGTGTGTGCCTCTCTTTATCTCTTGTTCATGTCTGCATAAAAAGAACAGTCCTCTCAGTCTTTCAGTCTGTCAACATTTCTACTGTCTCTCTTCGTCTCCTCTTATCTCAATCGGTGCTCTCAATCTTTGTTCATTTTTGACATGGGAATGCTCTGATAACCGCTCTCGTGTCTTAATGACCGTCATAGATGATGGTGATGATATTAAAATAATACAAAAGAAAGACTGCGCACTGTTTAACCAGGCTGGTTGAGTATAAAGTGGTGTACGTGCTTACCGGATGATGAGGCGGTATGACGGCCGCCTGCAGGTGCAGGAGAGATGATAGATGAAGAGGAACAGCGTGCAGTCACATGTGTGATGAGGTTTGAACAGAGATCATCACGTTGTTAGCTTTCGGTCTGCTGTTCATTACTCTTGTCTCTATTTTACACAGGATATAAAAATCCGTCGGCCACACACAAATTGCCTCGTGCTTGTTTTTTCTGTCTGTTGGACAGCTTCTGGATGCCATTAAAACTGAGCACAGAAATGAATATATGTATGATTATATTCTTTGTGTGTTTAATAATTGGTTTTAAGTTTGTCTATAGGAAGTAGTACGATTTGATGATTACTTAAAGAGACTGATAAGATAATAAAAGTTTTTCTATCTTGACTTAATAAATAGGTAGCTTTAATTATTGAAGCAAAAACGGCTGCTCGTTAGCACCATATACAACCAATACAGAGCCCGAGACACTGTTATTTTTCCATCATTTTGGTTCCGAGATGACGTCCGGATGTGTCAGCGACGACTATAGGAGTAGAGAAGAAATTCGCTTGAAAAATAAATCCGTTTAAAGCGTAGTTTAAATAAGTATCGATACTAGAAGTTAGAATATCGATATAGTATAAGGAACAAAATATTGCGATTAGTTAGCTGTATCGATATTTTGTCACAGCCCTAAATTCCCAATAATAATAATAAAAGAAGAAATGTTGTAATAGATAAAATTTGGCAGTGGCAATTTTTTTTTATTATTATGCAGTGTGGATATTCAACGTCTCTTTCACAAACATTGTCCAGACCAGCTTTTTTTTTTTTTCTTATTTCACAGTATGCATTATTTCTTCTCAATCATTCGAGCAGTCATGCATTCATGCTGCGCTGTTGCTCGTAGTTTTGCCCGTTTCAGGGTTTTGGCGCCTCGGCAACTGTGACGGATAAGCGAATGAGAGTCAAACACATTCATCAACGGTTCGTTGGATGCCGATTACTCACCGAGGGCTGTCCGCTGTACTCAGCCATTTAAAAAATGAGCAGTCCAAGAGGTCAAAAGCAGCCTCCCACTGCCAACCCACATAATCAGATCTGACAGGCGGTTTCCCGGCAGGGCAGCCTTGGTCCAACCCATCAGGAGCCTGGAACAGATGAGCATTCACACTCTAAATCATGTCTCTCAGCCGTGGTAACCTCAAACAGAGGTTTATTGATGTTGAAAGACCTAGGAATTCATTTACTATAAATCCATGACTCGAAATCCCAGATTAAAGTTGGTTTCTCTGAAACTGACAGTCAGTTGGCACGAATAACGCTGCTTCTGCATAAATCTAATATGTAAATATAAATATCGCAGGTTGGGCATGTGATCTTCCTGCCATACACAGTAATCAATTAAAGTATTTATGGTTCTGCAAAAAGCTCTCAAGAAACCGACACAACTTTATTTCAATCCAACTCATCAATCTGCTGCAAATGAGCGTGGCAGCACTTTTACAAATCTCAGACTGCAGCATTTTATTCATTACATTATGACATCAAGGATGGCAGACAAGACTGATTGTCCTGCAGAAAATTCAGCATCAGGAATCTGGTCATCATCCTGAGCAAAGGTTTTTAAACATAATTTAGTGAATTCTAAATCCACAAACACACTCGGGTCGGTTGAAATGATAATAGATTAAGTGATTTTTTTCTCGTGAATAGCTGAATTTGTAATAAAAAAATAGGTAGTCGAAGCTTAAAAATTTGATCATTTCTGCACCGGTAGCGGTACACCGGTTTCCTCCCACAAAACGTCCTAAAATGTGTATTTTTGCCCATAGGAGTGAATATGTGTGGCCCTGTGATAGACTGGAAACCTGTCCAAGATGTCCATCTCCTGCCTTTCACCCTTTCAGAGACGGCTGAGATAGACTCCAGCAGATCCCTGTGACCCCGAATGGACTAAGGGATTAATCGGGTATAGAAGATAAATGAATGAATGAATGAATAATGCAATTAAAGTACAAATGTACACATGAAAAATTATTATTAAATGAATAATTTTAGGAGTTATTTTTAGAGAAAAAGCTATAATTTATAAGCTGAAAAACTCCTCAAACAAACACGTTTGGATGCTAATAATAAATAAATTTTTACCAAGCTTAAACGTTTTAAAGCTTTATATAATTATTAGCTGTTCTCTGAGTTATGTTTGGATGAAGCTATGTCTCTTCATTAATGCATGAATAAATAAATAAAATGGTGTCTAGACAAAAATCAACCCCCTTTAGGAAAAGCCCATCACAGTGTCAGGAAGGTTCTTAGAGATTTGACAGGGCAATATGGAGGTATAGATCTGGCGTTGACGCTGAGCCAAGTTGTCGATGCACAAGGTCTTAGCAGGTGTCTGGCACTCCAGCAGACGCCTTTATTATCCTTTTTTTTCCCACTATGAGTAACATTACTTTGACTGTGAAGGTCGACTTTGTGTTAAATTTGTATAGATATAGATATTTATTAGTTTTATAAAACATTTACATCCACAGCATTTGACTTACATTTATCTAATTTATAATTTATTAATCGGGAGTTAAGGGCCTTGCTCAGGGGCCCCAGCGATGGTGGCTTGGTGGAGCTGGGAATCGAACCCCTAAGAAGAGAGGGATTCGAACCGGCGATCTCGGGTATTAGAACCCACAGTACTAATTGCTACAACACAGAGTCTTGGTAGAATTGGTAGAAACTTCCAATTTCCACATCCGAAAATTGGAAGATTCTACAAACAGCATTTTAATGTTCTGTTAAAAGTTCCCAATTCAAACACTTTTATAGAAATCGGATCGGTATAATGAAGCCCAGGGCAGCATTTTGACTTAATGGTTAGCACTGTTGCCTCACATAAAGAAGGCCTGGGTTCAATTCCCAGGCAGGGGCCTTTTTGTGTGGGGTTTGCCCGTTCTTTCTGTGCTTGGGTTGGTTTGCGTAGGTAAAAGCGTACAATTTTTTTGTTGTTGGATTAGACAACGACCTTGGCAGCAAAAAGTTTAACAGTAACAGCGGTTCGGTTTTTGTCCACGTCAGGAGCATTTTTGGATTTTCTCCTGTCGATTAACCCAAAAACAAGCATTCAAGGCTGCTGCTGCGCCTCTGGATTTTAGTGTTACGCTTGTTTACTTTACTTTATGAGGTTAATCACTGTTAATGGTCCACTGAAAAGCCATTAAAGGTGCAGGTTATCGCAAAACTAGACAGAGAAGTCATTACAACTCGGTGTAATTGCATGGCAGGGTGACTTCTTTACGGTCACCTGTATTTTATATAACTGTTAAATGTAGTGGGTAGTGTGGTGTTGCTTTAAATGTAATAATACATAAATATATTATAAAGTAGAGATGCCGTGTTCAGCGTACAGGTTTACAGGTGTGACGCTAAGCTTTAAACTTTACAGAGGTACAGAAAAGCTAACTTTATATCAACGTAAACATCGCATATGTAATTTCCAATAACTTAAACTTGACAAGGTCACTGCACACGCAAGCATTATCTGACTCTGGTCCTCCCGACCACAGATGCAGGAATTGAAGACATTTTTTTTTTCAGTCAATTTCGATTTTTTTCTTCTTCTTATGAGCAGCAATGAAATCTATTCATTTTATTTCTCTGTTTAACTTTCTGCTAGCGATTCCTATAGACGATGTCATGTGCAAACAACAAATTTAGAGACAAGAAAGGAAGTTTCAGTCTCAGCACTACAAATATATCATTAAATCTGAATGATGCAATCTTGCAGTTGCATTAAGCAGACATCCTTATCCAGAGCGACCTTCATTTATCTCTTTTATATAACTGAGCAACTGGACTTATGAGGGGCCCAGCAGTGGCAATTTGTTGGGAATCGAACCCTGAGTATCTGAGTATCAGTCCAACACCTTAACCGCTGTGTTACCACTCCTGTGTATCTCCCCTACATCTTACAATACATAGTAATTAATCTAAAGTGTAAGGTAACTATAAACCGTCCGTCTTCTTTACAAGTAGCTTGTAATTTTTAATGTGTAGCGAAAAACCCCAAAGTTAAACGTCTTGGAACCAAACTAGAACTAATTCAGTGTCTGATTTCATAATCGGACGGCAGGCAGCCAGGATCAAAAAGCCAGAATAGAACACAATATATACACAGACCTGTGTTTAAATACTTAATCTAACCATTTTATAAAATGCATTAGATGATCATAGTCCCTTTCGAAAGTTTAACACAAAAAAGAGAAAAAATATCAAAGCTCACAGCATGTCATTAGACTCTGACGGAACTGGATTGCTGCCAGAGCAAAAATTGTGCAATATTCTTCAAGCCTGGTATGAACCCCTACGGCGAGCTTTTGAGTTTTAAATTTCAATGTCGATTAAAAGCTGCGTCAACAGATTTGATTTTTTTTATCGGAAGAGGCTAGAAGTAGACACATTTTCCCTGGGATCATGCTATAGAACAGTGAATTTAATGTTTGACTTGATGATGCATGTAGCTTTAGTATAATCACGCTTATTGTATTGTTAGTACAAGTGTAAATGCAATAGTAACATATGCCAAAGAAACATTTATTGTAAAATATGTACCGATTTTTCAAAATTCAAGCTTGTGACTATCTAAAGGCAGCTATGTTTTTCTATGCAAAGCAGGAAGTGCAAACGAAAGAGATATCACTAAATAAGACTAAAATGACCTGGAAGCAATGTTCTTGTTGACAATGTTTTCCTAATGGCTCATTCCAGAACCCAATTTTATTTCATTTCAGTTTTACGTCATCTTTTGGATGTTAATATGGCACAATATCTTGTCACTGTAAACACAGGCATGACTTTAAATATTATCCATCCGTGGAGATCAGAAAGTGTACCCACAATGCACTCACTGTCCCGCGGGAGACCCAGTTGGATGTTAAGAGAAACAAAAAAACAAAACAAAATAAGATACTTTACACGGCTAAAAAACTAAACAAAAGTAAAATTAAACTCTATTAAAGAGGGGAAAAAATTGTCTCATCTGTCCGGTCTGACACGGATATAAGTAGAACAATCATATTATATATATATATATATATATATATATATATATATATATATATATATATATATATATATATATATATATATATATTAAAAAAAAAATTTAAACCTATACTGATGAGAGGCTGGAGGATGATATTTATTTTCTCTCTCTTGTTGCACATCATTACTTTCGTTATAGTACTGCAACAAATCAATAGCAGGTTTGTGGACGGATAAAAGTTTATTATATTGGCAATAATGCGATTGAACCCTTGAAAGGAAAGTCACACCGCTTTATGCTTTCTATGTACATGAAGAAATGCTTTAAGGCTGGTTATGGCACTTTATTGGAAATACCTAAAAATATTGGGTGGATACAGTTTGTACTTTGGACTGCATGTCTGCCCTGTATACTTATCCTTATGCTATATTGTCCATTGCTACATTAAAGTGCAAATACAGCTCAGAGAAGAGGTTTATACCAGTTTGTTATTCTAAATCTCGGGGGGGGGGGAGCTTTTCTTTTGCTTTTAATAAGATGGAATTGTCTTAATCTTCTTAGGCATGCTAAAAGTTGCAGTTAGCATGTAAATATCGCCGCTAAATACGGATACAGTGACCTATTACTATTTATCAATGTCACGTTTTATTTTCTTTCTTTTTAATAATGTGATATTGACAACAAGAATGTGATACTCCTCGATTGGGGACAAGGTCTTTACCCTCATTTGAATATTTCCCCTCACCTGAAAAATCCCAGTTTTATTGATGAGAGGGAGATGGAGTGGAACTCTGACTCGGAGGGGCTAATTTTATTTTATATTCAGCATTAAAACATTCGCGTAGTTTTTATCGGTATTTCATATCAGATCATGCCAAGTAAAAATTTAATATTTGCCTTAGGTACCCCACACTGTACATTTACATTTATGGCATTTTGGTAGACGGCCTTATCCAGAGTGACTTGCATTGAATTCTTTATACATTTGAGCAATTGGGGGTTAAGGGCCTTGCTCGGGGGTCCAGCAGTGGTAACTTGGTAGCGCTGGGAATCAAACCCACAATCTTCCAACACCTTAGCAAATGCATTACCATTTTCCCCACAGGACTGCAAGTATCTTTTCTATAAAAATAATTAGCAGTTAAAGAATTTCAACGTAAATTCAAGAAAGCAGGCACAACACTGAGAATAAACCACAAGCTGATGAACTAACTGGAAAAAAAACCCTCTAAAGACTGACTCAGTACTTGTATAAGTAGATGAGACCCCTTACATGATACATTGAATGGTACATTGGTACAAGTTGAAGAGAACCAGCATTAATCCTTGTGGATTCTAGGTTCAAATAGTCACCTGTTAGGAGAACCCCAACAATCATTAGACAAGCTATCTCTTGGGAATTTCTTACAAAATAAGTAAAAGCTTTTCATGGTTATGAGTTATATAGAGACTTGGTATCTTTTAAAATAAGTTGCTTTGTGCTCGGTGTGGGCAATGGTAGTGCAGTGGTTAAGGTGTTGGACTGCTAATTCAAAGATCAGGGTTCGATTCCTTAGCACCACCAAGTTGCCAAGTTACCACTGCTGGGCCCCTGAGTAGGACCTTTAACCCCCACTTGATTATTTGTATAAAAGAGATAAATGTAAGCTGTCTGGATAAGGGCACCTGCTAAATTTCGTAAATGTAAATGTTTCGGCCCCTTTAAAAGTAAGTTGTATTTGCTGAGGCTATTATTGATTTGAGATTGTGTCTGTCTTGCACAACATTTCCATCAAAACCCTATGAGACACCACCAATTACTTACAAAAGCAGTATTGGGACACCAGAGTCAGATCCGTGTTGACCACCCAATAAGGCACACTAGTGCTGAGATTGACATTAGGACCTTGGGGAACAACCAGGTATTGAATACTCAAGCTTCTTAGAATATCCAATAACTACTCACTGCTGAATTGACACTTTGTGTGTGTCCATGTCCTACCCAGGACCTTTCTTTTTAACCTTCCTTACCCATTTTTGTTTTGAGTCAGTTTTCTTGGTTTCTGTGATTAAGATTAGAAGTGGACAGAAACAGTTCTTTCTGCTGATTGGGTACTCTTGGGCAAAAAAAAATCCCTTTTTTATTCATCAAAACTGTAAAAACAGTCGACATTTTATCAAGTTGATGCTTGTTTTTCGAATTGGAGATGAATCTTTGTTAGTTCTGTTGATTGTTAAAGCCTCTGAAGGTTTAATACTGAAATTACTCACACGAGAGAACCCGATTCCTAAAACTCGGAACTTCCGCTGCATAAATATTGGCATTGCTTTTAAACTTTGCTAACTTTTAAATACAGATGATAATGATAGTATAGTTTTTATATGCCTTATTTGCATTATTTATGTTTAGCTGCGGTTTTAAAAATCATTTACTTCAGTAAGTACTGATGTAATCATGGCTAGCAAATTCGTGGCCATTACCATTTCTCCTTTTGGACTCGCATACTTGGGTCAGTTCACATGCCGCTCATTGTATAGGAAAATCTCAAGCCACGGGATCTGCATATTGTTACGGCTTATAGAAAAAGCAATAATTGGATGAAAATAAGACTTCACAGGAGCTGCTCGCCTTCTCGGCAGCCATTATTTTTGCTACCAAATCAAGACAAATTGAGCTATTATGCCGTTGTAATTAGTTCTCCTAATGCAAATATCCGGACATTAACAATGCTTGCGGCACTTAAGGCTAAGCTAAAACAAGTGTTTATTATAAGGTCGTTATCTCAATATTTCTCACTGTATTTCCATGACCTCTTGCCTCGTCTGTAAAACTGTCATAAATCTAAATTAGATCCAGATTTATGGTCATCCCTTGAAATATCTTGAAGCAGAAAGGCAACGAGAGCGAGAGACGGAAACATAAACTCAGCAGAACGTTTTGCAATTAATTTCCATGCTAATTGGCACAAATGCCTCAAACCTAACTACAGGTTAGATATTAATGTCCGCTGTTGAGGTTTTACAGGAACAAGGAATACACAGGTGTTCTGGGATTAATTATCACATAAATTTTGGTTATACTTTGCACTAGCAAGCTCTTTTTTTAAAGTAAGACATAACATTGTATTATCAGGGGCAGCACAGTGGCTTAGTGGTTAGCACTGATTGAATGTTGATTAAGTGACTTGGTTTTGTAAAAGGCTGCATTTGTAATAAAAAAAATAGGTAGTCGTAGCTTAAAAATTCTATAATTTGTGCAATTAAGGCAGTACTTAGTGGTTCGCACTGTTGCCTCACAGCAAGAATCGAAATTCTGGCCTTTCTGTATGGAGTTTGGATGTTCTCCCTGCGGGTTCTTGTGTGGGTTTACTCCGGTTTCCTGCCACAGTCCAAAAACAAGTATGTTAGGTTTATTGGTGATTCTAAATTGCCCATAGGAGTGAATGTGTGTGTGGCCCTGCGATGGACTGGCGACCTGTCCAGGGTGCTCTTCACCCTTTCAGAGACGGCTGGGATAGACTCCAGCAGATCCCTGTGACCCAGAATTAGGGAATGATCTGGTAAAGAAGATGAATGAATGAATTGCATTATCATTATAGTGACACTACATGAGTAAAAAACCATAACAAACATGTCCATGATGTTTTTTATTGGTGCAGAAAGGATTATTGGAAAAACGTGTAGGTTATTAACCGCGGTGAGGGTTTAGATGTCTTAGTAGGTTAATTATTTCTTGTTAATACGTTTTTATTCTTATACCCAGTGTGACCTCAAGCTGAGAAACGTATCTGTTTGTTTATACCCCTGTGTGAACAAACGATCCTCTTGCATTACAGTAAAATAGGAGATGTTGAGATAATGTAATCCTTCAAACAAGGAAGAAGATTACAAAAGTTGAGTAGAAGATGTTTATCAGCTAATAGTGTCAGTGAATCAGTGACATGATAAAACTGATGCTGTTTGATTAAAAAAAACAAAAAAAAAATGCCTGGAGGAAGGTAAATATTTGATATCCTCTTTTCTAGGGTCATCTCATGGACCAGAGGTGTAAATCTTTTAGATAAAATTCCTGTGTCGGAGCTGCTGCTACGAAAAAATGATCCACAGTCAATCAAGAATAAAACGTAAGTTTTATAGTTGGAAATTCTGGTAAGTAGGGGTGGACAGATAAATACTGATAGCTAGAGTTAGTCTGTACTTGCGATTTAATCAAGTGATAGTTACTAAATCAATACACGTACAATTCTGCTCAACTTTTTATTATAAAAATTGAAAAGAAAACAGTACTGGAACATAAAACTGTCCTAAATAAAATAACATAAATACATGAATCATATAAATATTAATGAATCATGAATTAATGAATATTAATAAAACATTAACCCTTAATTGCTCAGTTGTATAAAAGAGATGAATGTAAGTCGCTCTGGATAAAGGCGTCTGCTAAATGCTGCAAATGTTATATTAAATATTAAAATAAGACATTAATTCAAACTACGACATAAATAAACACTTTAAAGTGAAAAGAAATTAACATTTGAGAAGTACAATAGTTTATTAAACATCAAGTTCGTTAAAAATAGCCACAAGACTGACCAAAGTGCTGTACATTAAAATCAAACCATAGACACATAAACCGTACAAAATGACAGATAAACAATAATAAGTAATAATAATGAGTGATAATAAGATAATAATAAAAATAATAAGAAGTGATATTAGTGGGCCCGATCGAACAAGCATGTTTTTAAAAGTAATTTTTAAAAAGCTGCCATTTTAATCTCAACGGCAGATTGTTCCATAACCGAGGCCCAATCACAGAAAAAGGTTGATTCCCTCTATGTTTAGGTCTGGACTAAGGAACTAAAAGAAAATTCTGATCAGTTGATCTTTAGACTTCTAGTAGGAGTATAACAATTTATACACCAGTAAGAGGAATTTCAAATCAATTCTAAATTGAATAGGCAGCCAATAGCGGGCCCTTGATGTGGGGATGATGTGGTCACATTTGCAAATATTTTGAAGAAATCTAACACCAGCGTTTTGGACTAATTGTAGACGATTCATTTGTGACTTTGAAATACCGCAATATGGCAAGTCGCAGTAATCTAAACGTAGCCTAATAAATGCGTGGGTAGCCATCTCCAACGCCGTAACATTACCATGTCAGTTCGTAGCATGTTAACTAGTTAATAGATTAAATGATCATTTAAACCTAATATAATGTATTAGTAAATGTTAAAATGACCAATAAACACTACTCTCTTCATGGATATAAATGAAATCTACTGTAAAGTGTTACCATTTTATATTAAAATTAAATACATTTGTATTGTTCAGTATATTAGAACAAGTGTAGATTTATGCCGATATCTAATATTTCCGAAAAATTGGCCGCCATATAGTCATGCAGTCTACCTTTATGTATAATAAAATTTATTTTAGATTTCAAATGCTAATAAAGTCGCATACTTCTAAATCCCCACCTAGCATTTCACTCAGTATATCCATTAGAATTTTGGCTCGTCTTTTTGCTTAAATGGCTCCTTTGAGACTTTTTTTTCTTTCTCTTTGTCTCCACACTCACTGAGAGGTTTCCTGAAAGCTTTGCCCCCCACTGGCGTCAGTGGACGTTTCGTCTCTGTTCGTGTTCAGACGCCGCTATTGATTCTGCCTCTATGGAATCTTTACATGTCTGCAGTGGGTTTTTTTTTTTTTATGGAAATGGAGGTTACTGTAAGTTCTTGAGGTCTGTTCCTGAGAGAAAACGCAACTAATATCATTACCACTTCTTTCGTAACAGTATGTAGACTTGTAAATACTGAGTCATGGCTTTGGAAAGCTATGTTAAATCTAATGTCTTTATTTAATCAAGATTATTTTATTAGTCTGGAAGTGTAATTGGATAAATTCAGTGAAAAAGAAAAGTTTTCAATAATCTGATGGTTTTGCACAAATTTACCCAACGTTATAGGAGGTTCCTTATTACATTCTATGTCAGAAAAAAGCTTTATCTCTAAATAGCTCTTACATTGGAGACTCTATTAAAGTCACAATCAAACATATTTGTTTATTATTATTTGTTATTGTTTTATTTAAAAAATTCTTATTTGTAAGCATAAAAACATTTTTGTTTACCGCTAGTCTACCCCCAGGGCAACATTTTCCACATTTGAATGGTGCGACACTTTTTTAATGACATTCTTCTCCTCCTGCCATGGGACAAGAAGTCCTCAGTACATTTTAATTATACGGTATAACATTCTCACCAACGCTTCAACACACCGCTCATCTCCCTGCGGAGAGGACATTGGGTTCTGGTTCGAATGTGTTCCAGCCTGTCTAAGTACACCCTTAAAATAAGTACTGCACCAATTAAAAACGTTGTGGAACATGCTTTAGAGAAAACAATGAAGTGGAAGAAATGAAGCAAGTTACTTTCCATAGTTTTTAGCCAGGTACAGTGCTTTGAAAAAGTATTTATACCCCTTAAACTTTTTCACATTGTCATCTTACAACCACAAGCTTCAATGTGTTTTATTGAGATTTTATGTAATAGACCAACACAAAGTAGCACATCATTGTGTAGTGGAAAAAAAATTATACATGGTTTTTTAAAAATTTTAATTAAATAAATATCTGCAGTTACAGCTGGGAGTCTTTTGGGGTATGTCTCAACCAGCTTTGCACATCTAGAGACTGATTTTTTTATTTTTTTGCCCATTCTTCTTTGCAAAATAGTTCAAGCTCAGCCAGATTGGATGGGGAACGTGTGTGAACAGCAATTTGTAAGTCTTGCCATAGATGCTCAATGGGATTTAGGTCTGGACTTTGACTGGGCCATTCTAACACATGGATATTCTTAGATCCAAAAAATAAATACTTTTTTTAATGCACTGTAGATGCGTAAATCTATCTATTAATGTAAAAACTTGGAACTGTGAAGCAGTATATCCAAGGACGTGTTTATGGACATGCTACAAATTTGGTAGAAAATTTGGCTAAGCAGGAACCCTGGATGCCATGGATGGGGCCCAAGCCCAGCTGAGAAAGGGGGAGTTTTGGGCACAGGGCCAGCAACCCTGCTTTATTAAAAAAACAATTATACAGAAATAGTAAAAAGAAACAAACCAAGGCTTGAGAAATTTGTTGTTACATGAAGGCCATCACATAGAATTCGTAAGCAAGGCCATTCTCAAACAACATACTGACGGACCTACGTGCACTTGGCATATCATTTCAACCTTCTAGAGAACATATGCTGTTCCGGTGTGCCTCTTGTGCAGGAGGAAGTAAACTACACTAAAGTAGGAACTGGTAAATATTTTTTTTTACTATTAATGATTAAGAAATATCACCTAGGTCCTTAAACTAAGCTACAACTATACACTATTTCACCTAAAAATGATATAATTCAACACTATGATCTGTGTTTTAATGGTTTCCTTTGTTACTGTTATCATACAGTTTGACAATAGTGGTTCCAGTTCGATCTGGTTTCTATCTTTGGAACCTTTTAGATTTAAAAACTATAACCTGCAGACTAGTACATACTTCATCATAATGTCGCTTGTGATCTTGCTGACATTGATGGAAAATCAATAGTGGGGAAAAAAAAAACCTCTTGCTTATGGTTTTTTTTAGCACCGTTGAGTCGAATCGCAATCAAAACTTACTGAAAAAAAAATAAAGCATTAACCAACGATGATTGAATGATTTGATTATAGAGAATTGCTTAAAGGTTGAATAAAAGTAACTAAAGGGAAAATTTTACAATCAACACATTTGTTGATTTGAGACTTTTAAAGCAAAAATCACTGCTTGCTGTTTTGTAATCTAAGCACACACACACACTTTAGCGAGTGGGATACTGTGCATAAAAAAAAACACTTTTCTACCTACTCAACAGGGCTGGCTGTAAGCCATGACACTGAGTTCGATGTGACCTCCTGTGCCGGGGCTACTGGACACACTCCGGATCATGTTGTGTCGCTTATTAAAACGCAGGAGCCCCATGCTGTTTTGGCTGCACACACAAAAAAAGCAAAAGCAAACAAAGGACATATTTAACGTAGTTCAAATCATGATGTTTGAAAGAGTCAGGATAAAATTCTTTCTCGGGTGTAAGAGTTGTTGTGCAGGATTGGATTGACATCTTCGGTCAAATCTGTAGAAATCGAAGTAAATTTTAAAAAAATGTAAAAGGAGTTTGCTTGTTATTGAGTTTATTCATTGTTTGGAATTGGAGGAAGCATGATTCCTGTCAAGATGGGCCTCTATTAGTACTCATTAATATTACTCGACTTTTTTTTTGATACAGAAGTAATTTGGTAAATTTGGTATTTTCTTTTGAGTGCACACACACACACACACACACACACACACTCTCTCTCTCTGTTTTTAAAAAGCTCAGTTTATAGTTTGCTTTTTGGTGGTTTGGGTTATAGCAATTTTGGGTTATAGCAGTATTTTTTCCTATTTAAAATCTTTGCGTGTGTGCGCAAGGATAAAAAGTTAATCCTTATCATTCGTGTGCATAATTTAACAGCATTTTCAGAATTTATTTATTCACTTTTTTTATTTCATCCTGCATTTTTTTACGCAATAGACCAAAAATCACTAGCTGTGTTGCCATCCACTCATTTGTATGTGCACAAATAAGTAGGATGAACTTTTTATCCAGTAAGAAAAAAAAATGTGTATAACTCTAATGGAAACATATTTACCGAATAAATTCCAGCATGCGCATAAAAAGTCATGGGATTTTTGCGTTAACAATCTAACTAGCGGATCGGTCTCATTCCACAACATCTGAAATGGATTGTTTTGGTCATGTAAAATGCATTAGCTAAAGTCTGTAATAAATTAACTCGGTATTATTACATCCCAGAACTGTCCTGAGCGACCAAACAACGTCTGCCACCTCTAAAAGCAAGAAAACATGACTGGGTTCATTCTACCTGTTCTTGGACGCAAGTTATTTATTATTATATTATATTTTAAGCAGTAACTTCCATTTTTCCTTTTGATATTTGGTGCCAGTTTATCAGAAAGTCACGATTTTGTCCTCTTTAAATTGTTGGATGGAATCGGTGCTTTTTCCGCAAAAGACAAAAGGCAAATATAGATTATTCGTCTTGCTAACATGTATGATTAACAAGCTACCATGTGATAATATGTAATGATTAGGATCTGCAGTCTTTCCTAGTGGAGCCCCTGCCCCTCAAAATGTCTGTCTGTCTGTCCCTGTTATTGTTCATTAAGTTTTTTAAAGGATTTTTTATTTTATTTTTTTTTTCACAAAAATGCCTCAATTCTTGACAGGGTCTTCAGAAAAATTTTATTTTTTTTAAAGCACCCAATTAAATACACGGTACAACTAATAACATATAATAATGTTAAGGGCAGAACAGCGGCTTAGTGGTCATCACTGTTGCCTCACAGCAAGAAGGTCCCGGGTTCGATTCCTGGGCAGGGATCTTTCTGTATGGAGTTTGCATGTTCTCTCCGTGCTTGCGTGGGTTTACTCCTGTTTTCTCCCACAGTTGATTGGTGATTTGAAATTGCCCATATGGGTGAGTGTGTGTGTGTGGCCCTGTGATGGACTGGCGACCTCTCCACGGTGTATCCCTCTTGCCTTTCACCCTTTCAGAGACGGCTGGGATAGACACCAGCAGATCCCCGTGACCCTGACTTATGGAATAAGAGGCTATAGAGGATAAATGAATGAATGAATGAATGAATAATAATGTTAAAATAGATCCTATTTTTAAATTGATAAGGGTGGGGTTGCAGAAGTTGTAAGTCACAACAACCATCGTGTAGTTTTAGTGGCTTTGAACCCTTACATGTTGTGCAATTTTTATTCTATTTATAATATAAAATTTTTATTCTATTATATTTAATTTTACAATTAGAAATCAGAAATTTTAACTCCCAACTATCGCAAAGTGCCTACGAAATCCTGGAAGGACCGATAAAGCCAAAAAAATCTCATGTTCACTGTGTGCAATCCTGCATCTTCCTGACTTTTTTAGAATAATTGGAATGGATTTAGCATGAGGGTTGTCAGGAACCCTGCACGTCCCCACAGACAAAAAGAATAAAACTAAGAGAAAACAAATACCAGACTGTCTCAATGATAAATAAACAACCCTTATTATTCTCTTTGCCATAGGGGTCTAAATTGGATTGTACTATAACCAGTTAGATAAATTTCTGCGTTAGAATGAGAGCGAATAAATCCGGTTGTGTGTGTCAGAGTTGTAATGAAGAGTAGACAGGCAGCTAACAGTGTGATGATCCCTGTACAAACCCTATCTCGCTTACATCCACCGTCTCTCGCAGACTGCTGTCTCGCTATGCTGTTAGGAAATGAATGAATACTGTGTTGAAGTAGATAAATGAAGAAATTTTTTTTTTTTCTGATAACTATGTAAAATTTTAGACTAATAAAATGTTAAATGTTAAATATTTTGAAGTAGCATTGTACCCGATGTGCTGATGACACTATTTGTCCTAAAATCCTGGCTAAAGAGCTTGAATCTAAAAGTAACTGATGGTCTTATAAATCACCCCAAGAGTCCAACTGTAGTAAAACTGGCTTTTTATGAGTTTGGCTTTCTAGTAAAACAATTATTGGAAAATTTCTGATTTATTGTTACTGAAATTGAATTGTAGATTGCATCTCTGTTTTTTTTTTTTTTACAACATAAAACCTGCCAATTCGAATCATAAACCCTATTTTCTGATAACTATTTCTGCACCTGGTCTATACAAAAGGGAAAATATCTATTTAATTGTATTACTGACATCGTAAATATAAATAAAAATTAATAAATCATTTATATTTATTTGAGCAGTTAAGGGTTAAGGGCAGGGCTAACAATGTCTGGAAGCCTTCCGGGAAGTTACTCTTTAGTTTTTTGGTAGCCCTAAATTAAATTAATGAATTTAAGTAGACAATTATTTTAATGTAGGATATTGTGGAGTAAATAATCAATTCAAATCACACATTTCATACACTCACTGGCCACTTTATTAGGTACACCTGTTTAATTGCTTGGTAACACATCACATGGCAACAGCCAATCACATGGCAGCAGCTCAATGCATTTAGGCATCTGGATGTGGAAGTTAAAACTGAGCATCGGAATGGGGAATAAAGGGGATTTAGGTGACTTGAAACGTGGAATGAGTATTTCATCAACTGCTGATCTACTGGGACTTTCACACACAACCATCTCTAGGTTTTAAAGACTGTGCAGTTGTGTGGATGAAAAGGTCTTGTGATGTCAGAGGAGAAACGCCAACCTGATTAGGGATGATAAAAAGGCAACAGTGACTCAACTAACCAGCTGTTGCAACCAGAGTATGCAGAATACTATCTCTGAACGCACAACACCTCGAACCCTGAAGCAGATCGGCTACAACAGCAGAAGACCACACCGGGTGCCAGTGCTGTCAGCTTAGAACAGGAAACGGAGACTATTGTTCACACAGGCACACCAAAATTGGACAATAGAAGATTGGAAAAACATTGCCTGGTCTGATGAGTCTGGATTTCAGAATTTGGTGTAAAGAACATGAAAGCGTGGGTCCATCCTGCCTTGTCTCAATGGTTCAGGCTGGCCAGAAAGGATCCAAGCTGTGTAAATTTTCTTAGTTTAAACTCTTATGTTTTCTATGTTGTATTGGGAATGAAATATTAGCTTAAGTGATTTGAAAGTCTTTTAGTTTTTAATTAATTTAAATTTAAAAAACTTTTCTGGAATTAATATTATATTTTATTTTAATATGAATTTAACACAAAATAAATATTTTAGTCCCTTTTTTATAGTTTGCACATTTTTAAACGATCCTTGGATAATTTTTTTATGGGAAAGTTCCTGTAGGCATCAGTTTAGAGAGAGATGAACTAGCAACTTTTTCTGGGTTTAATATAATTACCTTAAATTTTCTGTTTTTCATAAACTAAGGAATTTATTATCTTAAAGCGTCTTACAATTTACACAAAGACTAGATAAAAGAGGTAAAGAAGCGAGTACAGGCAGGTTAAAATGGGTGGAGAAATGTGTCAGGAGTGATGTGTGACAGAAGAATATTAGCTAAAATCAAAGGGAAGGTGTACAGGACAGTGGTGAGACCAGCTATGATGTATGGTTTAGAGACAGTGGTGAGACCAGCTATGATGTATGGTTTAGAGACAGTGGTGAGACCAGCTATGATGTATGGTTTAGAGACAGTGGTGAGACCAGCTATGATGTATGGTTTAGAGACAGTGGTGAGACCAGCTAGTGTAGGGTTTTAGAGAGTGAGACCAGCTATGATGTATGGTTTAGAGAGAACACTATGATGTGGTAGAGACAGTGGTGACAGCTGATGTTGGTTTAGAGCTATAGAGATGTATGGTTTTTTAGAGACAGTGGTGAGACCAGCTATGATGTATGGTTTAGAGACAGTGCTGAGACCAGCTATGATGTATGGTTTAGAGACAGCGTGGTATGATGTATGTAGACAGTGGTGAGTGGTGACCAGCTATGATGTATGGTTTAGAGACAGTGCTAGTGGTGAGACCAGCTATGATGTATGGTTTATTGGTGAGACAGTGCTGAGACCAGCTATGATGTATGGTTTATGCTGAGATGCTATGTATGGTTTAGAGACCACATGATGTAGTTTAGAGACAGTGGTATTGGTGAGACCAGCTATATGTATGGTTTGAGACCAGAGATGTATGGTTTAGAGACAGAGACAGTGGTGAGACCAGCTATGATGTATGGTTTAGAGACAGTAGAGACAGTGGTGAGACCAGCTATGATGTTAGAGACATGTGGTTTAGAGACAGTGCTGAGACCAGCTATGATGCTGTATGGTTTTTAGAGACAGTTTGGTGAGACCAGTGCTGAGACCAGCTATGATGTATGTATGGTTTAGAGACAGTGGTGAGACCAGCTATGATGTATGTATGGTTTAGAGACAGTGGTGAGACCAGCTATGATGTATGGTATTTATGGTTTAGAGACAGTGGTGAGACCAGCTATGATGTATGGTTTAGAGACGCTATGATGTATGGTTAGAGACAGTGGTGAGCCACAGTGGTGAGACCAGCTATGATGAGCTAGCTCCTATGAGTATGGTTTAGAGACAGTGGTGAGACCAGCTGATATGATGTATGGTTTATGGTTTAGAGACCAGCTATGATGGTTTAGTGACAGTGGAGACCAGCTATGATGTATGGTTTAGAGACGTTTAGAGACAGTGCTGAGACCAGCTATGATGTATGGTTTTTTTAGAGACAGTTGTTCTGAGACCAGCTATGATGTAGTGGTGGTTTATGGTTAGAGACAGTGGTGAGACCAGCTATGATGTATGGTTTAGAGACAGTGGTGAGACCAGCTATGATGTATGGTTTAGAGACAGTGGTGGAGACCAGCTGTATGTGTATGGTTTAGAGACAGTAGACCAGCTGAGACCAGCTATGATGTTTACAGACGGTTTAGAGACCAGCTGTATGATGTATGGTTTAGAGACAGTGGTGAGACCAGCTGATGTTATAGGGAGACAGTGTGAGACCAGCTATGATGTATGGTTTAGAGACAGTGCTGAGACCAGCTATGATGTTTATGGTTTAGAGACAGTGGTGAGACCAGCTATGATGTACTATGGTTTAGAGACTTTTAGAGACAGTGGTGAGACCAGCTATGATGTATGGTTTAGAGACAGTGGTGAGACCAGCTATGTATGGTTAGGACAGTGTGAGACCAGCATGGTTTAGAGACAGTGCTATGATGGTGAGACCCAGCTATGATGTGAGACACTGAGATGTATGGTTTAGAGACAGTGGTGAGACCAGCTATGATGTATGGTTTAGAGACAGTGGTGAGTGAGACCAGCTATGGTTTGATGTATGGTTTAGAGACAGTGGTGAGACCAGCTATGATGTATGGTTTAGAGACAGTGGTGAGACAGTTTATGAGACATGGTGAGACCAGCTATGATGTGGGAGACAGCTATGATGGTTTAGTGGTTTAGAGACAGTGCTGAGACCAGCTATGATGTATGGTTTAGAGACAGTGTGAGACCAGCTATGATGATGTACGGTTTAGAGACAGTGGTGAGACCAGCTAGAGACATGATGATGTATGGTTTAGAGACAGTGGTGAGACCAGCTATGATGTATGGTTTAGAGACAGTGGTGAGACCAGCTATGATGTATGGTTTAGAGACAGTGGTGAGACCAGCTATGATGTACACCACGGTTAGAGACAGTGGAGACAGTGGTGGAGACCAGCTATGATGTATGGTTTAGGTTTGGAGACAGCGGTGAGACCAGCTTATGATGATGTATGGTTTAGAGACAGCTATGAGGTAGGGTGGTGAGACCAGCTATGATGTATGGTTTAGAGACAGTGGTAGTGGGAGACCAGCTATGTGATGTATACGGTTTAGAGACATGCTGAGTGGTGGTGCTATGATGTATGGTTTGACAGTGAGACCAGCTATGATGTATGGGTTGAGACACTATGATGTAGTTAAAGACAGTGGTGAGACCAGCTATGATTTGATGTATGGGTTTAGAGACAGCTTGAGACAGCTTAGGCAGTTGAGACCAGCTATGATGTATGGGTTAAAGACAGTGCTGAGACCAGCTATGATGTATGGTTTAGAGACAGTGGTGAGACCAGCTGATGTATGAGACAGCTATGATGTATGGTTTAGAGACAGTGCTAAGACCAGCTGTGATGTATGGTTTGGAGACAGTGGCACTAAGGAAGAGACAGGTAACACAGCTGGAAGTACCAGGCAGAAGACAAAGAGGAAGGCGGTTAGTGGGTGTGAGTGAAGAGGATGTAGAGAATAGGGTTCGGTGGAAACAGATGATTCGCTGTGGCGACCCCTAAAAGGGGACAGCCGTAAGGGGAAAAAGATACTAGATTAGAGATACTTTACCTCTCTTAATAATTGATGTTTTACTTTTTGAATTTCCAGATAGTTTTATTTATTTTTGACTGTTACAATGCACAGATACTAAGGATTCATTAGAAATAACAAAAATCTGTGTATTAATGTAGAGTTTCTGCAATAATATAAAAGCAACCCTCAATTAGGATTTAAATTAAAACACTCCTGGCAAAAAAAGTCTAGAAAAAGAAAAGGTTTACGGCTTAAATTGCAAGTAAGAGCAGAACCTGGTGACCGTTAACGTCCATGTCGAATTCTACATTTTCCCAGCGATCCTACTGGAGAAATGAAACAGCTCGCTATAAATAGTTAATCTCCCCAACTCCAAATCTCTCCGCTGCCCTTGAGAATTCGGGCAAGTAGGGCAGGCTGCAGAAAAATGGGACGTGCAGCACATTCGAGGTATCAATAATAAATGCCAGCTGCAGTCACAGGGTGCAACCCCGGTCTAAAAATAATTTTTTAACCACAGTACAAGACAGGGTGGAATCAAAGAGGAAGAAAATTCCTATTTCCCTGCAAAAAGAGATGTTGTAAGTACTTTGGCAATGTTCCAACTGATCCAAGGCCAGAGGGCTTCCAAAAATTGTTGAAGTAAAAAAAAAAAAAAAAAAAAAAAAAAAAAAAAAAAGAAACAGATTTTACAATGTTAGGACACTGCAGGAAAGCGAGGGCAAATATTGAGTGAAAATGGTTTGTAGTGTGTGTTTCTCAAGGATTAGTCTGGAACATCCCATCCTGTATTTTGAATCTTTTCAGATGTAGACTAGCAGATGAGGCTTCAGTCATCTGAAAGTCTGATCATCTGTATCTCATTTTGGAGGCTGCACCTGCCGCAGGCTGCTTGAAGCAAACCAATACCCCACTACCAATACCCTAGTATATGACCTTGTATGTTCCTTGTACGTCTTCGTTGGTGCTAATTAGTGCATTTGAGTTAATTAATTTGCACAGTAATTAAGAGCAGCAGCAAGCATAGTAACACTTGGACCATTTGAGTGTTAATCAAGTGCTAATTTCTAATTGTCTGTGTTAGCAAAGCGATGGAAAAGCTTGAGAATGGAAATCTGGGCTAACAAACTTTTTGACTTTCTACTGGTGGATATTCTACACAATGTCAGGAGAAATGAGCCGATCTCTAAAGATGTTTTCTAATTTCCCGAGCTGTAGGTTAGCCCGAATGTTCCGCCAACCATACCAATTAGCAGACTGGGTGCCATTTGGCTCTATGTACTTGCTTTAATTACCACCATGTCGAGTAATTAATATTTTGCTATTGAAAATCCATTCAGGCAAATCCTGAGGTGCTTTGATGGGGAAATTACGCCTACATTGAAAAGCTGCAGCAATTAATTGGTGGAAATACCACCAAAATCAAGGTTTTGACAGGACCTTGAAAAGGAAAGTTTCTAACAAAAAACTACTTTGAGTACTAAATAATTTAGGGTAAATATTTCCTGAAAATGTTAAACAATCTACATTATGATTCATCTCAGACTCCTGAGGTTGTGATGTACTAGCCTTATGTTGGTGCTAATGCTAAATCGATTCATCAAGTAATTTAAATACAATAAAATCAAAGCAAATTATTTATTGTGACTACACATAGAGCACTGCGTTCCCCCACGGACCATTAGTACAACCTACTATACTCTGGACATGTGATATATATATATATATATATATATATATATATATATATATATATATATATATATATATATATATATATATATAGGGAGATATAAGAAGAAAGTGAGGGTTAGCGTGAGTTCACATTTAGCCTTAAACAATATAATTGCTAGTTAAAATGTTAAAATGGCCTGTAAAAATATATGTTGATTGTGGCTGTATTTAATGACTATTAAAGACTGTAAATCAATATGGTGGCTAGTTATAATATCCCTAATTCAGCTGGGTTTTGTGAAAGCCTCAATGTTATTTCATGTTAAGTTGCATTCTCTTATACACTTTCTCTCTCTCTCTCTCTCTCTCTCTCTCTCTCTCTCTCTCTCTCTCTCTCTCTCTCTCACTACACCAGTATGTAGAAATAGATTCAAAATGGTTTATTTTCCAAATAACTTTAATTTAACGTTGAAGTTCTTGTTTCATGTTATATTTCTGTCCACTAATTTTGGCTTCTTACAAGAAGGACAAGTAATGTAAATTTATAATTTAAGTATAAATGTAATATTTAAATATTATTTTTACTACTATTATTTTAAATTATGATTTAGTTATACTAGGTTTTTCCTTAGTTATACTATGTTTGTCTTTTTTAAAGACATCTAAAGCTAATTATTAAATTATGAATTTTTATATATATATATAGTTTGTTAATTTTAAGAGACCTGTCTTATTTTATCTTGTTTATTTGGTATTTCTCTTTCTACTTAATTACTAAAATAATCGATAGCTGCTCAAGTTGGTGTAACTTTCGGCTTTGCCAAGGTTGTCTGTCCACACCTAGGCACTACCAAGGTTGTTGCTTCAGAAATTTGCTCTATTAAAGACATTTTACTACCCCTTGGGCTTTACCAGGAATACGGTGCTAAACCCCGTTGACTTTGATAAACTTGTCCACAAGTTTCTGCTTTGGACAATGCTTCACTATCCAGCTTTACCAAGGATGTTACAGCACATCTGTTTTCTATTCATGTTAATCTATCAGGAGAGCACAATGGCTTGGTGGCTGACCTGTTTGCTCCAACCATCTTGGGTTTGGGGTTATTCTTTTTGCTCAGGTTTTCTTGGGGGTAATTTTTTTTCTTCAGTCAATGCATAGTAGGAATCTTTTGACCTTGAAAGTCCAGCCAGACTCTATTACAATTTTACCTGACATGTTTACACACACGCTTTACGCACATCAAGTAGTCGTTCAGACTTGAAAAATTCATTGTTAAGCATTAACATAAAACACAATGCAGTTATTAAACAGGGAAAGTGGTAGTGCTGTGCTTAAGGTGTTGAAATGCTACTTGGAAGATCAGGGTTTGATTCTTAGCACCGCCAAGCTACCACTGTTGGGTCCCAGAGCAAGGCCCTCAAACTCTAATTGCTTAGTTGTATATGAGAGATAAATGTAAGTCACTCTGAATAAGGGTGTGCAAAGTTTTGCTGTAAGTTAATAATGCATTTAAGTTTTATGCAGAATTTACCCAATCCCAATCCACGACTGCCATTTATAATACAGTACAATATATAATTGAGTAACAACTATAAAAAAATCTCCCTGATTTCGAAAATATAGAATATTAAACGTTCTGCATTTTTTTTTAAATCCAGGAAGCGTGAAGAAAATGTTAGAGCAGATACGTGAACTGAACTACCGCCATCATGCTTCTATTTGCAACCTCATCCATCAACACCATGCATTATTCATTGCCTCTCTATTGCCTCCTGAAAAGATTGCTACTGTGTATTTTAGTTTTTGTCCTTCACTGTTATTTCCCTTCTGTGTTTTTCAATTAAATTAAAGGCAGTGCTGCACTAAATCTGGAGTGCTGGTGCATGTACATGACAATTAGAAGCAGCCAGGCAGGACAATGCTTGGGTGAACAGAAAACGACGCCAGGGGGAATACAGAACCATTAGACCACCATGCAAAACTAAAGATATACTTGTAATTATGTTCTGCAGCCTGGATGACCACAGGACCAAGGCTGGAATACGGAAAGCGTTTCAGCCAGGTTGCATGCAAATGAAGTTGTAAGTAAAACTACGATTAATATGATATAACTGGACACTTTTTTTCTCGGAAGACTTGGGTAATATTCTACATTATATTATGTAATATTATTATATTATGACTAATAATTCTTCACTCTGAAGTTAAACGTTTTTAACAGCATTGGCTGAAAAAGCAAACTGCACTTCTAAAACATTGACGACGTTACCAACAAGGAACTTCTACAACGAAGCAGACCACCAAGCTTGTCCCCTCTTTAAGTCCAACCCAGGAAATGCACAACACAGGGAAACGCATATATATTCCCCTTTATTAATAATTCATTTTATTATTTACATTTACAGCAGTTACCATACCTGCTTATCCAGGGCAACTTACACTTATGTCTTTTATATAACTTAGCAATTGGGGGTATATCATATTGCTAGTAAATAAGCATTTAAAACAAGCGCTTCTGTTCAGAACGATAAAATTTTGTTTAGTTTACGTTGAATATGTTTTCTGTTATTGTTATGATTTGTTTGTTTCCGTTCCTTAAAAAATGCACTTATTCACTAATAATATAATGATATTCACGAACAGTAATAAATGTCATGTGAGAGAGTTATCTACACTTGTGGATAGGTAATATGTATTAAAAAGATACATAGATAGATAGATAGATAGATAGATAGATAGATAGATAGATAGATAGATAGATAGATAGATAGATAGATATAGATAGATAGATAGATAGATAGATAGATAGATAGATAGATAGATAGATAGATAGATAGATAGATAGATAGATAGATAGACATTAATATATATTAGATAGATAGATAGATAGATAGATAGATAGATAGATAGATAGATAGATAGATAGAATAGATAATAGATATATAGATATAGATAGATAGATCGATAGATAGATAGATAGATAGATAGATAGATAGACATTATTAATATAGATAGATAGATAGATAGATAGATATTGTTAATATGTATTAAAAAGATACATAGATAGATAGATAGATACGATAGATAGATATTGTTAGATAGATATCGATAGATAGATAGATAGATAGATAATGTTAATATGTATTAGACATTAATATATATTAGATAGATAGATAGATACGATAGATAGATAGATAGATAGATAGATAGATAGATAGATAGATAGATAGATATTGTTAATATGTATAGAAGATAGAAAAGATAGATAGATAGATAGATAGATAGATAGATAGATAGATAGATAGATAGATAGATAGATAGATAGATAGATAGATATGTAGATAGATAGATAGATTGTTAATATGTATTAAAAAGATACATAGATAGATAGATCATATATAGATAGATAGATAGATACATAGATAGACTGTATTAAAAGATAGATTAGATAGATATAGATAGATAGATAGATAGATAGATATAGATAGATAGTTAATATGTATTAAAAAGATACATAGATAGATAGATAGATAGATATATTAGATATGATATTAGAATAATAGATAGATAGATAGATAGATAGATAGATAGATAGATAGATAGATATATAGTGTTAGATATATAGATAGATAGATAGATAGATAGATAGATAGATAGATAGATAGATAGATAGACATTAGATTATTATTATAGATAGATTAGATAGATAGATAGATAGATAGATAGATAGATAGATAGATAGATAGATAGATAGATAGATATTGTTAATATGTATTATAAAAGATAGATATAGCGATAGACCCTAGATAGATAGATAGATAGATAGATAGATAGATAGATAGATAGATAGATAGATAGATATAGATGTTAATATGTATTATAGATAGAAAATAGATATAGATAGATAGATAGATAGATAGATATTGTTATATGTATTAAAGAATAGATAGATATAGATAGATAGAGATATGTTAATATGTATTAAAAAGATACATAGATAGATAGATAGATAGATTAATGATATAATTAGATAGACGATAGATTAGATAGATAGATAGATAGACATTATTATAGAGATAGATAGATAGATAGATTGATAGTTAATAGTTATAAAAAGATACATAGATAGATGATAGATAGATAGATAGATAGATAGATAGATATTGTTAATATGTATTAAAAATAGATAGATAGATAGATAGATAGACATTCAAGATAGATAGATAGATAGATAGATAGATAGATAGATAGATAGATAGATAGATAGATAGATACATAGATAGATAGATAGATAGATAGATAGATAGATAGATAGATAGATAGATAGATAGATAGATAGATAGATAGATAGATAGATGACATATTAATATATATTAGATAGATAGATAGATAGATAGATAGATAGATAGATAGATAGATAGATAGAAGATAGATAGATAGATAGATAGATAGATAGATAGATAGATAGATGATAGATAATATATAGAATTATATAGATAGATAGAGATAGATAGATAGATAGATAGATAGATAGATAGATAGACATAATAGATATGATATAGATAATAGATAGATAGATAGATAGATAGAAGATAGATAGATAGATAGATTTAAGATGTTAGATAGATAGATAGATAGATAGATAGATAGATAGATAGATAGATAGATAGATAGATAGTAGATAGTATAAGATAGATAGATAGATAATAGAGTATTAAGATAGATAGATAGATAGATAGATAGATAGATAGATAGATAGATAAAAATTGATGTAGATGATAGATAGATAGATAGATAGATAGTTAGATATGTATAGATAGATAGATAGATACTATAGATAGATATAGATAGATAGATAGATAGATAGATAGATAGATAGACATAGATAGATATAGATATTAGATAGATAGATAGATAGATAGATATAGATGTTAGATATGATATGATAAGATAGATAGATATAGATAGATAGATAGATAGATAGATAGATAGATAGATAGATAGATAGATAGATAGATAGATAGATAGATAGATAGATAGATAGATAGAAAGAAAGAAAGAAAGAAAGAAAGAAAGAAAGAAAGAAAGAAACCCGATTCCAAAAAAGTTGGGACACAGAATGCAATGAAGTGGAAGTTTCAAATTTCAATATTTTATTCAGAATACAACATAGATGACATCTCAAATGTTTAAACTGAGAAAATGTATCATTTTAAGGGAAAAATAAGTTGATTTTAAATTTCATGGCATCAACACATCTCAAAAAAGTTGGGACAAGGCCATGTTTACCACTGTGTGGAATCCCCTCTTCTTTTTATAACAGTCTGCAAATGTCTGGGGACTGAGGAGACAAGTTGCTCAAGTTTAGGAATAGGAATGTTGTCCCATTCTTGTCTAATACAGGCATTCTAGTTGTTCAACTGTCTTAGGTCTTCTTTGTCGCATCTTCCTCTTTATGATGCGCCAAATGTTTTCTATGGGTGAAAGATCTGGACTGCAGGCTGGCCATTTCAGTACCCGGATCCTTCTCCTACGCAGCCATGATGTTGTAATTGATGCAATATGTGGTCTGGCATTGTAATGTTGGAAAATGCAAGGTCTTCCCTGAAAGAGACGACATCTGGATGGGAGCATATGGGTGTTCTAGAACTTGGATATACCTTTCAGCATTGATGGTGCCTTTCTAGATGTGTAAGCTGCCCATACCACACGCACTCATGCAACCCCATACCATCAGAGATGCAGGCTTCTGAACTGAGCGCTGATAACAACAAAATGAGCCAATATTTGGCATGACATTTCAAAATGTCTCACTTTCAACATTTGATATGTTATCTATATTTTATTCTGAATAAAATATTGAAATTTGAAACTTCCACTTCATTGTACAGTGTCCCAACTTTTTTGGAATCGGGTTTGTAGATGATAGATAGATAGATAGATAGACATTATATAATAGATATATAGATCATAATGTAAATATAGATAGATAGATCGATAGATAGATAGATATATAGATAGATAGATAGATAGATAGATAGATAGATAGATAGATAGATAGATAGATGTATTTTGTAAATATATATTAAAAAGATAGATAGATAGATAGATAGATAGATAGATAGATAGAGATAGATAGATAGATAGATGTATATGTAGATGTATAATGTAATATATATTAAAAAGATAGATAGATAGATAGATAGATAGATAGATAGATAGATAGATAGATAGATAGATAGATAGATAGATAGGGAGAAACACTTGCCACAGTTTATCAGAAACAATCAGGTGAATAATAAATGCACATGTAGAGAGAAATTTTGAAACAAAAAAACAGATAAAACTAATGATCACAGGATGGAGGCTTGGGCAGATTCACACCAGAAATGTTCAGAATGTCTTAATTAGGGAACTTGTAGGTTTTGTAAGAGGAGATTTAAGATAAGGGCTTGTTGGGAATGCTGTATATTACTCTTTAGCATCTTGTGATCAGTGTACTGTGGCATATCGTATGCCGCTATGCTCCTAAATGTATGTTTAAAAAATTTTCAGATTTATGACTTATTAATGCAACAGCATGGCTGGTTTCCTGTAAAGACCAAGATAAAATACTGTAAATTGTCTGCATAAATTATACAGGCATTAGGTGTGTGGGTGGAAGTGTAGCATAAAAAAAAAATTCTTGCAATCATTCACAGCTCTTGACGTTTTGGAGAATAAAATGTTCAAACTCTTATTTATTTGCATTTTCATTTCTCCCAGGGTGCCCCCCACCCCCACCTTTCTGAATGAGTAATACGCTATAAATCATAATCACGAGGTGAATTTCATACCACCAGTCAACTTGTTACAAGGAGCATGAACATCTGCAGTCTCTCAGTGAATTAAGAAGAACCGTCAGGGACCATGAATCCTAATGAAGAAATTTAGTAAAAGGTCAGCATGTGTATGTGTTTTTTTACATTTTAGTCTTGGGTGCTTTGGGGATTTTGGAAAACAGTGCTTGGTTTTGGTAGGAAATTCAAGCAGATGTAATTATTTCCTTAAAGTTTTTAAGAAGCAGGTACTTTTTTTTACATTTTTGAAAGCAGGGTTAGAATGATGTCATTGCTACTCTCTGAAGGTGTTTTCTGAGGACAGGCACTTTTTACTGAAAGCTTTGCCAAATAAAAGAAAATTTAGAACATCTTTCTGTGTCCAATCTTTAACGACCAGGAAATGTGTTCAGATGTCATAAAATTGAAAAAAGTGTAGAGTAGAGTATTTTTCCACAGTGAGGCATTTATTTGCTTTTATTTTTTACTTTTAAAATAGTTTTAAGTAAATAATAATTGATGATTAAGAAGTGGTGGTGATTGTGGTGGTGATGATTAAGAAGTGGTGGTGATGATTAAGAAGTGGTGGTGATGATTAAGAAGTGGTGGTTTAGTGGTTAGGATGTTGGACTAACCAAGACCGGGGTTTGACTCCCAGCACAAACAATCTACCACTACTGGGCCCCTGTGCAAGGCCCTCAACCCCCAGTGGTATAATAGAGATAAATGTAAGTCGCTCTAGATAAGGACGTCTGCCAAATGCTGTAAATGTAAGATATTGCAGAATGTTTAAATTTGATCTTTCTTTTATGTATTTATTCAGGTTCGGGTGACTTGGGTATGAAATCTATTTTCCGAATACCAGTTAAAAATTCTGGCCTCCCAACACCAGAGGGCACCCTCATCTGAGTACTAGCCACTTCTGCTAGTACTTCCTGTCGCTAGCTTTATAAGCTAGCAGAACTGAGACCACATTGCGAAGTATTGTTTGCCAGTCAACATACTGAAAACTTGGGTTCATGAGGGTTCATGAGGGTTCATGAGGGTTCACTGGGGTTCACTGGGGTTCACTGGGGTTCATGGGGAACTCTGCTCTGTTTCTGGATTATGATTACTGCCTAGTGTTTTGAATTTGTTTGTCTGGTTTATGTTTTATTTTCGAACTGTTTTTTGACCCTGCTGTAAAGTATTTATTAAAGCCTTTCCTTGCAATATAGATTCTTCTCCGACTTCTGCTTCACAGTATTATGGTGAAGTGGAAGGTCTGTTAAAAATAAGCCGTACCCACTTCATTCATTCCCCTAGCAGAAACTCTGTACTCTGTAGTTATGGCTTCAATTTACCTAAATTATTTTGGCTAGGGTTAGTGAGTGTTTACTATTGTCTTGTGTAATTCTGTAAAGCTGCTTTGACAAGAAGGCCCGGGTTCAATTTCTGGGCAGGGGCTTTTCTGTGTGGAGTTTGCATGTTCTTGCTTTTGTGCTTGCGTGGGTTTACTCCAGGTTCTCCGGTTTCCTCCCACAGTCCAAAAACATGTATGTTAGGTTGATTGACAATTCAAAATTTCCCATAGGAGTGAGTTTGTGAGTTTGAGTGTGTGGCCCTGTGATGGACTAGTGACCTGTCCAGGGTGTACCCCTCCTGCCTCTTGCCCTGGGCTCCAGCAGATCCCTGTGACCCCGAATTAGGGAATAAGCAGGTATAGAAAACGAATGGATGGATGAATAGATCATATTTACTTAAACTGCTTCTTTAAATATGACACTTGCCTCCCAATGCAACAAATCTGGATTCAATGTAGTACTTTTAAGGTACTAAAGGGTCGCAACATTAAGTACACAAAAAATCTGCAACAACAACAATGTAATGCATGAACCAAAGCAAATAATCTGAAGCGAGTTCTAGAGCAGTAAGTGGAGGATTAGTGTGCCGTTCTTTTGCAGACTGAACTTGCTTTTGTCACCTGATATCCTTATGAGATTTTTTGCTTACATTTTCACTCCTGGAGTTTGTGTTGGACATTAGACAGACTTAGCAATTCTCACACATGAAAAAATTGGTGGTCCTGGAAAAATGGAAAATATAAACTATGGATAGACATGCAAAATGATCTTTTCACTGCTGGCATTCTTGCTAGAATCGTCAGTTGCACCAATACCATAACCCAGAAGTCTTAGCTGTTTTTACACTTGGGTCGATTGATAGGCTGCATCAGGAACAGTTTTCAGCCACTAGGTAAATTTGTTCTTTATGCAAATATAGAGCCAATTACCTTTGTGTAAGCAGAGCAAAAACTCAACAGTATGGCATAACTTGACAAGTTTAACCAAACGCACTATTTTATGTGTAGCCCTGCAGACCAACATTACCAACAAAGATAAACCAAGATGAAGTGGGGGTCCCAGACGAAATATATAATAGATGTGGCCCTGTCTAATCTAAAAGATTATTTTGTTAATAGATCTTTGTCGCCTAGATATATACGTATTTATACAACATACAAAAAGTAATAAAAACATTTAGAATACGTATAATAGATATATTGTTTGTTTTTTCAAACCAAAGTGATTTCTTCTTATACAAAATGTCCATTTTAACTTTAGCAGAGAATATAATACTGTACAATACAATGTTAAAGATAAAGTACAATCTTTATATTTACAGTAACGGTTGTCACCTGATAAACACAACTTAAAGAGATGCTGCTGCTTCTTTTAAGTTGTGTTTATCAGGTGACAACCCTAGCGAATACTATTAGTGATTGGTCTATTAGCAGTAATTAAATTTGCAAATAACTAAATAAAAATGAGCTGGAATTTCCACCAAAACATATAATTATCCTTAAGTCAATCTGATCTCCATCACTTACCGCTGTCATGTTTCCTCATTTCCTCCTTTTCTTGCTTTTGTCTGCTTTTGTCTGCAAATGCATGAAGCAAACAAAGATCTTTTATTCTTACTGCATTATCCGTGTAAAGCTGCTTCGAGACAATGTCCTCTGTTAAAAGCGCTAAACAAATTGAATTGAGTTGAATTGAATGGAAAACAGCAGCTAAAGGCTTTTCCGAACGAAGCAGCTGCTTGGGGCCCCTCAGGAGTATATAAAATGACAGGGATGCAGGCTACATAAAAGGGTAAAAACATGGGTATGATGTAAGGGACACAGCTACAACAAACAAAAATGATGATAGGTGTGTTAGATTTACAGTAAGAATAATTAAGGATTGACAATAATAAGTGGCCTCGAAGGGCCCCTCAAATTAACTTTAGCTTTGGGCCCCATAAAGGATTGGGTCGGCACTAAGTGCCAGGAAAAAGCAAGCACATCCAGTAAAATGCAAGAAGAAGCCCCTTACTGGAGTATATTCAGATACTGTATATTGCTCCATTTTATATTAATAATGACATTTTCCGATTGTTCAAATGGTCACCCCCCCCCAATATGCATGGTTCCTGGCAATTGCTTGCCTGCCCCATTGCTATGCCTCCAATTACCAAGAGAACAAAGGATCTCATGTTATTTTCACACTCCAGCAATCGTACCAAACATTACACCAAATGGCTACCGGTGTGTGTTTAAAAGCATTATTTGAAGACTTGCCGCAACAACCTCGCTTGCAGAGCCACAGTGCAAAGGAAATTAAAATGGCTTCCAGTTTTTTCTTAAATAGCTTGTCACAGTGAAAGATTGCGCGTAAGTAGAGCAATCTCGCCAACGTACAAAGCTTATGCATGCTAATGTGTGCCTGCATGCACTTGTGCACTGTAATGAGGGCCAATGGCAGTGATCTATAGTCAGGATTATTTTCTTTCTCTCTTTCTCACTTTCTCGCTCTTTCTCACTCTCACACACACCTCGTTCTGACCGCTGCTGTGACACACAAGGACAAATCGCTGTCTTACTCCCCTTTATTTTTCTCCATTTCCAGTTTCGGAGGAAGATGGATAGCTTAAGCTGTACCGAGCAGACCTGCCGCAGTGGTGTGGATCCATTGCTGCTTTGTCACAGTCACTCATCTGTAGACATTCACACCTGGAGTTTTACCAGCAGATGCAATAGGACCTTTAATCTCATAAAGGATTAAAAAAAAAAAAAAGGAAAAAACTTGGGTTATTATTGCTTTGACTCCTTAAATGTCAGTTTTTATGTGGGACCTAAACTTGTACACTAAATACCACTTTATTCACATGATTAGGTATTAATATTTGCTAAATACCAATACTATTTAGGCTGAATAAAAAGCAAAATTGCACATCTCGTGTTCGCATTTTAACTGATCACCGTTAGCAAATGCAATTTGATTAACCCTAGGTAATGTGATAGAAAGTCCCCTTTATTTATATAGTGCTTTTTAACAATATAAATTCCGTCAAAGCAGCTTTCATTCATTTATTTATCTTCTATACCCACTTATTCCCTAATTCGGGGGTCACAGGGACCTGCTGGAGTATATCCAGCTGTCTCTGAAAGGGAGTAAGGTGACGGTATACACCCTGGACAGGTCGCCACTCCACCACAGGGCCACACTCACACTTATGGGCAATTTGAAATTACCAAACAACCTAACATACATGTTTTTGGGCTGTGGGAGGAAACTGGAGTACCCGGAGTAAACCCACACAAGCACAGGGAGAACATGCACATAGAAAAGCCCCTGCCTGGGAATTGAACCCGGGCCTTCTTGTCAAAGCAGCCTAACAGAATCAAATTAGACAATAGTAAACCCTCACTAAAAACACTCAGTTCAGTTTAACTGTAAATTAAGAGTCTTCAACTAAGCACAGCCAGAGGCGACAGCGACAAGAAACCAAAACTCCATCAGTGATAAATTAGGGACAAAACAGGCTGTCGAAAGGCCAGTTCTTTTCTGACCAGAAAAACCAGCAGGTTATTTCATGCTGCAGCAAAGATTCCATGGTCGTGTCTGGATGCGTGTAAAGTTTTGCTTTATTCCAGAAAAATGGTTCTTTCGGATCACAACTTCACATTGACATCTACTTTATTTTTATGTTCATTCTTTTCACTTAAATTGTTATCAAATTGTGTGAATGGTAGAATAAACAAACGGGGGCCCTGTCTGGAAGCCCACCATCTGTATAGAACAAGGTTTATCCTTTCCTATAGATTATCATCTGAAGGGAGCTCATTAAACAAGCTATAGCAATTGGGCTATAGACATATGATCAGGAATGCATTGCCAGGAAAAAACACCAGACACATTTGCTTATTTTCAGCAAGATTATTAATAATCAGCATTCAGTTGTAAGGTTTTGAGTTCATGTTTGTGTTCTTTTTTTCATGCCTTTGGTTACTTCCTGTCTTGTTCCTTGTCATGTGATCTTTGTTCCCCATGTGTTCCTGTCATGTGATCCACTCGTCCATGTGTTCTGTTTCTATTGGTTTGCAGTTCGGGCTGGTGTTAACATTTATAGTGTTTCCTGTTGTGTTTGGTCTTTGGATTGTGGATTTTTTCCTGTACCGTTGTGGTCTTGTTTGTTTCGAAGGTTATGTTTGTTGTTTGCTAGTTTATGTTTGTTGTTTTGCCAAGTTCCATATATAATAGCCTCTGGATCCACTACAACAGGAATAAAAAACTGGTAGATCAGTAGTTGTACTTTTTTCAGTCCTGATATCGATCATCTAAGGTAAAAATCATTACAATGACATATCACCTATCTGTTAACAGATAACCAGCCAAGGAACTCCCTGCCAGGGGCTCTCTGGAGAGTCCAGAGTCCTTGGAGACGGAACTGACATTGGAAACAAACCAAAAAACAATGTGTTGAAATTGTGCCTTTACCTGATGTACAACACTGTATAATTGGTAACTGTCAGCTGACCGGAGCACTGTTTCCCATGGAAACGGCCCTTTTATCTGTGAACACCTAAATATATCATTTTCTATGGCTCAACCGGCCATCCGTGTTCACACTGGTCGAGTAGGAGGTTTAAAACAAAACTAAGTATGGGGAGATTTATGTGAGATTAAAATTAAGTTTGTTGTCGTAGCCTGAAGATGGAATCTTGTAATATTATTTAAGTCTGTATGTCAGCTTTAATATTTTGTGTCTTGATGAAAGCTATTATTTTGACGACAAACGCTATTGGCAATTTCATGTTTGTTTAACACCCGAATGTTTTTAATATAAATTATGGTTGATATATAAAAAAAAGAATCTCTAAAAAACTCACTTTAAAAGTTATTTTAAATTTTTCCGCTAGTGTGTAAAGTCGGTTAAGTCTCAGAAGGTAATAAAACTGTAATGATACCGCTTTAGATTTAGCTATAAACCATTAACGAAGCAATAAATTTAATTCGATGAATTCATTTCAAATCAAATAATCTTAATGAACAATTGTTCTTGTTTTAATATTTCGTTCTAAAATGTATTAGCTACCTACATTAGGAAAAAAATGATGTACTTTACAAACCTGTATAGAACTTATCTGTACATTAAATAATTGTCTATTGATTGATGGTTGGTTGCTGATTTGTATCTTTATAGTGTAGAGGTATGACAAGAAAGATATGTTGAGTAATTGTATTATTATTTTAATGTATTTTAAGTAATATATAAATTGCAGGGCAGCCTGGTGGCTTAGTGGTTCAAACTGTTGCCTCACAGCAAGAAGGCCAAAAACATGTATGTTAGGTTAATTGGTGATTCTAAATTGCCCATAGGAGTGTGTGTGTGGCCCGGCGACGGACTTCATCAGATCCCTGTGACGCAGAATTAGGAAGTAAGTGAGTATAGAAGATTAAAAAATGAATATTAATTGCCCGGAACAACATTACGTGTATCGTTTCTAATTCTTTTTCTAGTAATAGCGGAAGTGGTAGCGCGGTGGTTGAGGTTTTGGACTGCCAATTGAAAGATCAGGGTTCGATTCCCAGCACTACTAAGTTTCCACTGCTGAGCCCTTGAGCAAGGCCCTTAACCCCCAATTGCTCAGTTGTATAAAGGAGATACATGTAAGTTGCTCTGGATAGGAGTGTCTTCCAAATGCTTTAAATATAAATTTATTTTTATGAATAATTTTGTTACTGTTCAATGTCTTATACTTGACAAAATAGAATTTACAGTGTCCTCAACCAGAAAAACAATTGCTGTCTTCATCCTGTCTAAAGCTTTGTAGTAACTTAGTGGTGAAGGTGTTGGACTGCTAATCGGAAGATCATGGGTTTGAGACCCAGGAACACCAAGCTGCCACCAGTAGGTCTCTGATCCTTATGTTCTTAAATGGATAAAATAAAAATGTGTTCGCTCTGGATAAAGACGTCTGCTAAATACCAGGAATGTAAATGTAGATAAGTTTTGTTCTCCATCTAAAACATTTTTTTTGTGGTGTATCAGCATAAATGGCTGGATGGGCTATTTCAGTGTACTAGTTTCCTGAAGGAGCCATGTTTAAGAGTGCAGGGACTTGTTTTAAGAGCATACATAATGGCGGCGATGGCAGTTAAATAAAACCAGAGGTTTGAAACTGCTTTCCAGGCGTACAAGCAGAAGATACATTGCAAGCACAGGTCAATATAAAAGCCAGAACTTGAATAGAAAAGAGCCGCGACTAACATGAAAAGTGTCTCTGTAACACATTGGTGCATTTGCTTTTGGTCTTCAAAGACATAATGCCCATGATGGAGGATTTAATGGCACAGAGATCTCACAGACAGCACTTCAATGGGGCATGTAAAGACATTGCATCTACTAATATAAATGACAATGGACGTTTCACTTGCTCAAACGCCATTGCCAGAAACATTTCCTGAAGGGCTTTCAATGGCAGCTTTAGAGGCAAAGAGTTTTTCTTACTGACAGAAACTGGAATTAAGCATATGGGACAAAAGGCTACCAGTTTCAGCTTCTAAGACTATAAAGACAGAAGGAAGGAGCTATGCAAGATACACCTGTCATAACAGCTGACTGCACAGTAGGGTTGTGGCGGTGAGGAAATTTTCCCACCGTTTAATTGACATGTGACAACACCAGTAGGGGCCGTAGAGGGAGGGGCATTTTCGTTTGTTGGAGTTTCTCTTTTTCTTGCCTTTTATTAGCTTATAAATACCCAAGCGCATTTGACTTTCACTTGCAAATTAGCAGCAGTTCTGTGCAGGATTCTCTTATATTAAACACAGAACTTTTATTAACGTAACGAATATCCCGAGTGATAAATCAAATTTGACTCAAGCTGCTGATCTGTGATGTGATGTGATGTGAGTGTCGCTCGGCATGCTGTGTTAAAATGACGGTTGGGGGCGGACTCCAGCCAATCCGACGCACTTGCTTTTCCAGCAAGCCGACTGAAACATCCTATAGTAGATATTGAAGTAAAAGAAAAGTCAGGATTGAACATCCTATAGTAGAATAATAGTAGAGTAAAATACCAGAAAAGCTGAAGAATCAATAATAAGTCAGAAATCGAATCGAATGTTAAAACACAGAAAAATAGTGTTAAATGTTGGTCTAGCATGTTGGTCATGCAGACATTTGGGCAAATGTCGTACGTAAAAAGGGCTGGCTGCCTCGATCAGTCTTGTGGAACCAGTCCTCCAAAAGTTGTGAACCAGCATCCTCCAAAGTTGGCATTGTAGATACATCCCAAGGATCCCTGGTGGGGTTCAGGTCAAGGTTGTGCGGGCCAGGTAGTTCATAAAACTGTGCGGGCCATTTGAGTTCTTTCACTAAAACATGGCAAATTTTGTTGTGTTTTATACTTTGCGTTATGTTCTGTTCAATTTATATTTCATTCACACTTATATATATATATATATATATATATATATATATATATATATAAAAAATCAAATTATATACACACATAGTTATATACTTTACAATACACACAGTCGTTTTTTTTCATTCTACTCTATATTATTCTATTCTTTATTTCTGTAATTTAATTCTTGTTAGATTCGAAAAAGAACATTTCAGTATATGTTGTACCGTCTATAATAATTCATGTATAGAATAACATTTGAATTTTAAAGGTCTTGTCTTTTAGAACAGAGTTGGTCTTAAAGTGAAAAAACGTTGAATGTTTATACTTCAGACTGTACATACTGTACATCAGCTAATGTATAAAAGTCCAGTATTTTGCAAATACTTAGACAATATTTGACAAAATATTTCTGTAGAATTTTCCCTCATTACACTTATAATACATTACAAATTTGGCTCGGGTTAAAATAGCACTCGATCTGAAATTCTTTATAAAATACCATTTAAACCTTTTCATCAGCTCTTTTTTCTGATTAATTAATACAAAGTTCTCCCTGTGCTTGCGTGGGTTTATTCTTACAGTCCAAAAACATGTATGTTAGGTTGATTGTTGATTCTGTGCCCTGTGATGGACTGGTGTCTTACTCATATTGCATTAAACATTTTGGTTTATCAAGCAATGTCTCTGCTTACGATGGCGTATCCTCTATCGTCCTTCTTGGGGTTTTTTTTAATGTATTTGTTCAATGTGCCATCATCTGCTTAACTTAAAATCTAAAAGTAAAACTAAAGCCACCAACTACAATTGCCTTTACTTTTGACTTATTTTATTATCCATCAGCTAAAGTTTTCTGGTAATTTGATAGACTGCATCTTTTAAATTAAGTATTAGGCTTGTTAACATGCCCTATTATAAGTGTGTGAGACCTAGAAGAAAGCTTGACAATCAAAGCAGTCATATTTTCTGGAGTGTAAAATACTGTAGACTGTGTAAGGCATTGTATAATCGATGCTCGACATCAAGTTCACTGGTGTTTCTAGTGTTTTTATGAATATGTTTGTACAGCAGGCATATTAGTGGTTAATTAAGGCAGATGATGTAATGCCAAACTGAGGTATTGTTTTTGAATATGAATATTACAAAGATTTGCCCTGGGAGACGTTGTCTCCCTACATGCTCAACTAAAGATGATGTCCCTGAAAGGCATTGAACTCGGACTGAACCCGGGGTGAATGTTAGGTCAAAGCCAGTACAATTTCACCCCTTCGCCACAGCATACATCTCACACTAACACACACTCTCACACATGCACTCCATGATTTAGATTTAGAGTTATTGACTCGGTCGCCAAAAAGCCTGTGAATTATTTAACACTGCTCGAAAAGTAATGCAGTCTGTTGAGTAGCACAATTTGCAGCTGATTTGTTTTAGCGGGTCTGTGAAAATGTTAATTCTTCAGGCCAAAATGAAACGCTCGATGAATTATAACCCAGATTTACATGTTTAGCGCACTGGCCTGCTCTCGCCACTTTCCGCATACCGATGTTGACTTTGAGTGTGGTGTATCAATTATGCATTCCGAGTGTGTGATACAGCTGAAAAGTAGAAAGTGGTTAGGACACATTGCAGACCTGAACATCAGGAAAAAGTACATGGAGTCAGTCTACACCATGTTTATTAATCAGTCTTTACTGAAATTTCAACAAAAGCCGTCAGACTGTTTAGAATAAAAACAAGTGCCACTGCATAAAATAGTTCAAACGGCTGTTCGACTTTTAGTAGAAGTGTTCACTTTTTCAGATTAAACATTTATATTTTATTCAAGTCGCAATAATTTACCCGTATTGGATATCAGTGCGACTGATTTTATTATTTCAATTTGAAAAATTTCCCTCTTTATGCACTCAAATCTGTATAATGTAGAATAAAACATAAAAAAATTTGTTTGGTTTGTCATGTTCATCAAATATAAAATAAAATAACAGCAAAACAGGACACATGAGGGACAAAGTGTGGACACTATTGATGAATCGTTCATTTTGAATGACTTTAATGTGACTCGGGGAGAACGAGTCGTCTTGGAGAGTGATTCGTTTAGTTGCGTACGGTTCTCTTTCTGGCTCAGACTGCATTAGTTAATCATATAGGGTTGTCATATGATGTGACAACCGACTCAAACCCAAAGACTCGAAAGATGAACTAATCAATTCTCTGTCCGGGCTCAGACTGCACTGAATAAATTTATGGTGTTGTGACATAATGCACAAACAACTGAAACCCAAAGATGTGTCATATAAGAGGTGAGGTAAGCTAATCGCAGACTGGAAGTAAACTATAAATGAATCTTTTCTGTTTCTTATAGCCTTATCGTTTAGTATCGTTTGTAGTGTGATCAAGGTTTGGGTAAGTAGTAGATGTGTCGCATTTTAATTATATTTTTCTAAAATTAACAACATAAACAAAAAGACTTGAAAAAAAGATTCGTTCATTTTGCTGAACGAGACTCAAAGGTCCGAGTCGGTAAAATGATCCAAACTTCCCATCACTAGTGGACACCAAATGCTACTATCTGTAAAGTTTATGTTATGTTCAAGTTTTGAGTTTAATGTTTCTGTTTCTTGTTCTTGCACTTTGTTTACTTCCTGTCATGTGATTCCCCTGTCCATGTTTCTATTGGTTTTTGCTATTGGTTTGTTTAGGTCATGTGTTCCCTTTTGTAGCCTTGTTGTGGGTGTTAGTTATTGTTCCTTGTACCACTGCCTGGTGAGTTGATGTCTATGGTTATGTTAGTGTTCATGTCAAGCTACATCAAGTCAAGTCGAATCAAGTCTAGTCAAGTCTATGCTTATTGTTTTATGTCACTTTAATTATAACAAACTGCAACTGGGATCAAAACTACCAGCTTTGAGCTAAAGTGGATCTTTACACTATTTTATAGTTACTTTTTATAAAATTACAGTATATCCAGTAATTGCCTTTATTTTTTTATATATCAATTTATGTGTGTTCATATACGTTGTGCCTAAAGTCTAAAACCGCTAACATTCCAGAAACATCCAGCTTTAAGTTTCATTAACACTGTAGATGAACCTCCTGAAGGCTCTAAAAAAATATCTTGGCTCATAAGAAAGTAATATAGACATAGAACCATTAAACAGCATCACCACGGGACACAGTTCATCTTTATTTTTTTAGATGAATGATGCTGTTACCAGGGGAAATGCCTATAGTGCGCTATACATTAACTAAATATTATAGCTATATATAATGTTTTCCAAAAGTATTTTATTCCGGGTGAGACAATATGCAATGTGTAAGACAGATTTACTAAACCAGTGCAGGATATACTGTGATTTATTGTGCATTTAGTGCAGAAAACAGATAATAAATATATACACACAAAGACGGATCTCCAACTGTAGAAAACAAATTGACTGTGAAAATTTCATGATTTGAAAATCTGGGGTTGTGTTGCGAGAAATAAAATAAGATGACTGAACATCTTTATAACTTTATATATTTATTTATTTTACATCTGAGCAGTTAAAAACTATGAACAAGGGGACAACAATGGTAGTTTGGTAGTCTTGGGATTTGAGCCTATTGTCTTTAGCTTGGATTGATTTTGTGTCGAAGTTTTTTTTTTTTAATTTTTATTTATTCTTTTGTTTAAACTTTTGCCTATAGGCGAAATAACATTAATCCAAGAACATTCTTTACTATTTGTTTGGACGTTTTATTTTTTCACCTCAGTTTTATTACCAAGAACAGGTTCTATCAAAGCTTAGATCAAGCTTAAGATACTTTTATAAAATTCCCTGTATCATCTTTGTACAAGTTTATCTACAGTTGTGATGTCTATCTCACATAATGTGATATGAAAAAGGTACGAACAAATAAAGTGCTCTTAAGCTTAAGCTTAATAGGAATCTCTCTAAAATCTAACTAAGGTTTCAGCCAGAACAGCAATTTATAACAAAAACTGACTGGTTGTGATCTCCTCATTTAGATGGCAGAGGAACCATCATGAAAACACTAACCAATATAAAACCATTAATTTTTTTATTCAAGATTTGTGACTGAAAAGCTTTTCTACAACCCAATTTCCAGGAAAGTTGGGACCTTTTTTTTTTTTTTTAAATTTGAAAGTCTTTAAAATCAGACAGGCCAATATTTGATTTACAATAGAACATAGATTACATAAATGTTTACACTGAGAAATTTTGCAATTTTATGCACGAAATGAGCTTATTTCCAATTTGATGCCTGCCACTGGTCTCAAAATAGTTGGGACGGTGCATGTTTAGCATCTCCTCTTCTTTTCACAAGATTTTGAAGACGTTTGGGCTTTGAGGTTATGAGTTTCTGGAGTTTTGGTGTTGCCAATTAGGTCCAATTCTTGCCCGATACAAGTTTCCAGCTGCAGATGGTCAATGTCAATCAGAGAAACATGGCCGATGAGTGATGCAGTGTCGTCCGAGAACCCAAAGATCATGGGCATTCAACAAAAGTCTTTAGTCTTGTCCCTTACACACAAAGATTTTTCCTTAGTTTCTCTGAATCTATTGATGATGTTATGTACTGTAGATTCTGAGATTTGCGAAGCCTTTGCAATTCGATGTTGAGGAATGCTGTTTCCAGTATCTTTTTTCCCCACAATCCTTTTATGCACTTTTTCACAGATGGGACATCCTCTGGCCGTCATCACTTCTGAGAGACTCTGACTCTCTAGGACTTGCCGTTTATAGCGAATCATGTTACAGATCTGATGTCAATTAACTTGATTAGTTGCTATATTTTCTCCCAGATGAATCTTTTTAAAATGTATTGGGTTTTTTCAGCCCTTTGTTGTCCCCCGTTCCAACTTTTTCGAGACCTGTAGCAGACATCAAATTGGAAATGAGTTCATTTTGTGGATAAATATGTAAAATGTCTCAGTTTAAACATGGTGTTATCTATGTTCTATTGTGAATAAAATTAAAAAAGGTTTGAGCCAATATTTTATTCACATTATGTACATAGAAATATTTGAGAAAAGAAACTAAAAACAATGTAGGAATGATTACAAACTAATAGAAACGCTCCAGCTGTGTTTTTCTCAATCTGGGCAACAATCTGCTCATTCAAGACACCATAAAAACAAGATACGCTTATTTCAACTCATTATAAAAACACTGGCTTATTATTATTTTTTTAAAAACTCCCATGCAGGAAGTTTGTCGAGTCAGATATTTGTGTTTGACATCATCATAAACAGGCTGGAAATGCAGACCTGAAAAAGAACAGACGCAGTGCTTCAGGATACATTTTCTAGAATTTTCCATTTCTTCACTTTGTTGAGATAAAGTGACGACCAGGAAAAAAAAGAAAGAAAAATCAGAAGCAGCTGTGGGGTTTTTGCAAGTAGATTTTTTCATTAAAAATGGTTAAATGCTAAAATATTTATAGACTGGCTAGGTGGCAAGTGTTGGCTTGCTAACTGAAAAATAAAAAAAAAGTGTTTTTAGCAATATGGTAAAAATTAGAATAAATTTCTTTATTTTTATAGTTTCCCTTGTATAACTAATTTATAGTTGGTTAATTTGTCTAGTTAAAATACTAGTGTTATCTAGTGTATTCGTAATTCTATATTGTGTTAAATTGATTAAAGATACCGTATCCCACTCGCTATTATTTAAGGATGATTTTCATTTATTGATTTATTGTTTGATTCATTTATATAATGTTATATTTTTAGATAGTTAAAGAATATTCACCATGTCCCTTTTGTTAATTTTGAAGGAAAAACTACATTCACCTTTTTACACCAAGAAGATTAAAAAAAATCCGTTTTGCATCCTAAAGCAACAACTGGTTAAAACAACCCAGGCTGTCTTTCTCAAATATCCTGACTTCTGTTTATTTTGAAGCAACTAATAAAATTTCATTAATTTTGAAGTGTAATAAAAGAGACATTTCAGTGTAGCCCGTTTTAGGCTTGTGTATGGAGCAGTGGTAGCTCAAATGGTTAAGACGCTAAGTAGTTGATTGGACATTCTGGAAGACCAGGGTTCAAGCCCCACCAACGCTGCCACTGTTGTGTCCTTGAGCAAGACAGAAAACCCTTTTTGCCCCAGGGGATCTGAATCATAGCTGACCCTGTGCTCTGACCCCAACTTTCTAAGATGGGATATGTGAAGAAACAAATTTCACTGTGCTGTAGAGCCTATGTGACAAAGACATCTACAATATTGTCCCCGGGATCCTTGGACAGCTGATCGGTCCTGGCCATGGCGAGAGTCCCTTTAAAAGAGTGCCTTTAATCTCTGTCTGTTACCTGCATAAAAGTTACTTGGGAGCCAGAAATCTTGCTGATTGATAGAGAATCAAATTCTTATTTCTCATTATAAAAATCTTAAATGCAAATCAATTAATAACTTTTTTAAGGGTTTTTTTTTTAAGTTTTTGTTGTTATTCTGTCCCCCACTGTTAGAATCAACCTACCATTAAAATTATAGTCCGATCATCATTTTGTCAGTGGGCAAACATACAAAATCAGAAGGGGATCAAATGTTCTTTCTCACTATAAGTGCATTTTTTTTCTACCGTGCTTGTCTGGCTTTGCAGGGAAGTTGTGTCGCACTCCATTTCCTGAAGGTGTAATGGCATTTTCAAGCTCTTAAAATAAGCCGTGCTTTTACATTTCTTTTATTAGAACAAACCGTATTGATTTAAAGGGGGGAGAGAAAAAAAAAACAACAACCAATCCTTGGCTCAGATTTGTTCCTAAATAGCAGGAAATTGACTGTCTCTTTTAAACATTATAGATGTAATGTGGCAAATGGAAGAAAATCGATATGACAAGTATAGATTTGAGAGCGTGTATTTCTGCTCCAGCTGTGCATTCACACATTTTCCTTAAATGTAAAAATTGTACAGAATAGCAAAAATAATGGACACTTTTTATATGCTGTTTAACATATACTATTAGGGCTGCACAATATATCGTTTTAGCATCGACATGGCAATGTGCGCACCTGCAATAGTCACATCGCAGGGTGTGCAATGCAGGATAAGTTTAACCGTACCACAGTTCAGAACACATCATAGATGGCAAAAGTATACCCATCCTTTACTCCAGTAGAAGTACAGATACTTATGTTTAAAATGACTCGTTAAGTATTGAGCATTTTTACTCAGGTTAAAATAAAGGAGTTTGGGCTCTGACGTGTACTTAAGAAAAAAGGAAAAATCAACTACCAGAAAGTTAAGAAAAGTAAATCAACTACCAGAATTACGTGACAGTTCAATAAAAATAAGCATTATGCACCCAAAGGTGATGTAGAATATGTTTTTTTTGATGGTGAACTGATTGTAAATTAAGTTAATTTATTTTCCAATAAAAAAGAGAGGTGGATACCCTTTCAAATAAATCTAGTTAGTAAGTTAACTAGTTAACTAAATAACGTTAGAAAACACATGTTCTGCACTATAGTTAATGTGATAGCAAAAAGTGGACATAATTGCTTGACATAATTCGCAGCGCATTCGCCAGAAATCGTTATTCCCTACGCCGTCAATTTCGAACATCTCCCTTACATATGGACATAGCAAACCAGGAATGTCTCTGTTCTCAAACATGTTTACATCCCTGACTCTCTTTGTCTCTACGTTAGCCATTCTTGTTACCTTCTGCCTGACTGCCTTGCACTTTGTTAGCTTCATAAACTAGCCTACGTTTATGGTATGTGATAGCTAGGAAAACGCTGCGCAACAACAAAAGTAGATTGATTGGTTGAAAAAGGCGTTCAAATTGCGCAATGGAAAGAAATAATATCGATTACGCCATCGAACAGATAAAAACTAAAGTAAATCTGGTTTAAAAATAAGTAGAAAGTATAGCTATTTGTGTAAAAATGTAATGAGTAAATGTAAAAAAATTGAAGTATTGATACCAGAAAAAGCTACTTAAAACCAGTAAAGTAAAAACTCTGAAAAACAGTTGATTTGTGGATCAATTGCAAAGTGTAATAATATTGAAAGTTTAGCATTTGTACATTGTTTAAAGTTTTGTTACCGTGTAAAACATTTTAAACAAATTTAAAGCATTCAGACGGAAGAAACTATAACTTTTGTAGCCTGAACAAAGATTAATCGTCCCTGATTTATATGGCAAAGACTATAGTGTGATTTTACATGTGATTATTCAATTTCTGTATCTGAGACTACAGAAAAACATAAAATACTTAATTTTCTTTACATCTTTGTTCTATTGTATTTATCTATGATTATAATGTGTGTATTATATTTGATGCAGAAATCACCCCAATCATTGGTGATTTTTTTTTTCATTTAACAATTGTTAACTTACCTGCATGTCATATGTTAGTACTTTTGTAAATATCACAAGATCTACTTTATAAATTCAGGCTAAAATCCCCCTTTTAAAATGTTATACCGCTGCCTTTAGAGTCGACATGAGATATTGTTTCTTACCAACCCCTGTACAATTCCGCAACCAACCTTTATGTAGCCGGTAGCCTCTTTCTCAGGTACATCTCACAAAAGCAAGCAAGCGTGGTCTGGAATTTCAATCTCCACTGCAGCAGCAGCATCCGATCCATTAGGATGCAGAAACAGGCTCAGCTGCCAAGCCTGGATAGGGGGAGATGGTTCTCTGCTTGCTATTCAGACACCTGATGAGCTATCAATTCAAACCCTTTCAGCAAAGACATGTCAACTGGAAAAGATGTAGTTCTTACCAATCCGCAGCAAGGCCTCTGGTTAGCGCCGCTGGAGGCATTAGAGGGTGCTGAATTGCTTCTGTAATGGAAATCTGGGGATCTGAAGGTAATGGAAGAGAAGAAGATGATTTACCAGGCAGGAAACACATGCAGTGTATTCTTGTCTTAGGGATAAATCCTAAATGTTGTCAGGAACCTTTGGAACAAACATAAAAATGGGTGATGTTTTGACTGCAAAACACTAAAAAAGATTTTACTTTGTTCCTTTCAGGCTGTAAGACGAGCAGCTTTGAGATTGCAGCTGCATGAGTAAACAACATGGAAGAACATCTAATAAGTGCTAAGCTCTGTAAACATCATGTTGTGCACTCAGCACGGTAAGGAACTTCAATTCTCTGGATTGATGTTGATGGAATACTTTAAGTCAGTGTGAACAAGCCAGCGTGGCGCATCTGCAAAGTATTAATAATCTCCTTGTAGCTTTTGTTCATTAAGTGTTGGCTGGAGTAAACTAAACCTGTAATACTTTCGAGGCTCAGGAGGCGTAAAGAGTCGTCCAGGGATTTCCTTAATGCCTCCAAAAAGGTCAAATCTGTTTCAGCTATTTTTAATTTCTTGATTAGAAACTTGAGGGTTTATGCACAGAGCCTATACAAGCTGAAACCTGTGTCGGCCACGAACGCTTACTTTGTGATTTAGAGGGAATATTCTCACACACTGGAATGCATCGCAAGCTTTTTCATTGCAATGATTGCAACAATCAAAACACATAAAACCCCAGAGACGACCGAAGTGAGCACTTGAAATAAAACCAATTAAATTGAAACTAGAGGCCGGACAGCAGTGTATAGTTTTAGAGCCCATACATCAACCTAAACGCATTAACAGAAGCACTCGCCCTTGTGCTCTGTTCAGCCATCAGTCTTGGACACATATTACATCCCGCTCTCTGCCTCAGCGCAGCCGCTCGGAGTAATGTATCGCCAAATGGAGGATGATTTAAATGTGCCTGTTGCCTTTGATGGTCTGACGGCATGCCACCAATCATCTTAGATTTCACAGGCCAAAGCTTTCCTATTGGGTAGATGCCAAATTCCTGCATAATGCTTGGTGCATTTTTAGCTGTATCACGCTAGCTAACATGTCCAGACTATTTCAAAAGTACGAGATTGCAAAAGTATCTAAAGTTGGATTTATCGATTCAATGCAAAAAAATGGCCAAACCCAGCCATAAAGTTGTGCAACTTGGGCACAGCACCATGCAAGCAGATTTTTTAGAGCTCACAAAAATCGCATTACAGTTCGTTCCTCATCTGGCTAATGTGTTTCATCCGTAACACGTTTGAGCAATGAAAAAAAGCGCTTAATATTTTTATCAGCAAACAAAGGCATCAGCTTCATATTACTCCCAACGTCGAATTTACGCTACTACGCTATGTCTTCTTCCTTTTTAGGAAATGGAAGTTTGCCGTGTCTTATAAAGTCTAAGAAGTAATGGTGAAAAACCTTCCTCAAAGCAGAGACTAGGAATAGGAGGATACGGTGAAATTGATGCGTCAGACTTTTTATATTACATTTATTAATTAACATAACAAACAACATAAAGTCATTTTCCCCCCAAAACTAATATAAAAAGCAAAAGAAAACAGAAACAGAACCCAGATCAAAAACAACTAGTCAAACTAGCAAAAAAAAAAAAAAAAAAAGAGGGCGAGGAAGGGCTGCCAAACCGCTGCAATCTCAGGGATTTATAGAGAAGGAAACAGGTGACACCAGTACTATTGATGGGCTCCAAGCAATGCCCACTGGCCGGCCTGTAGCAGGCAAAGCTGGAGATCAGTCACACTCACAAACTGATTGAACCTTCAAACGCAAACGAAAACCAGATGTATGGACAAGCGCTAGGCTACATTTGTGTTTTTATGCCATCTATTTGTTTGGGACTAAATAAAATGAAATGAAATTATTTACATGACAGTCTGATTTATTTTTAATTATTAGAATTTCTATTAGGTTAAAACCTCTTTATTTATGTTAATGTAAAAAAAACAAAAAACGTTTTGACGAAAATGTGATTTAAATAAAAAATTTTAACTATATCCGTTGATCTCTAGGACCTGACAATTAAATTTTAAGTAGGACAGGTAAACATAATGGGTCAAAAACAGTGAGATGTATGTTTGAACAAAAATACCAGAAACTGATGATCATATGGTGATCACATGATATGCTCATAGCCATATGCTCATCCTATAAAGGAAGTGTAAGTGCAATGGGTCAGGTGTTAATTGAAAGGTCAGAATTTGATTCCCAGCACCACCAAGATACAAGCTTTGGACAGCTCTTTAGCCCTAATTGCTCAGTTGTATAAAAAGCATAAATGTTAGTCGCTCTAGACATCTGCAAGATACGTGATCATCAGTTTTACTTTTTTATCCTTATTTGATCAGCATATGATCATCAGCTTTTGCTTAAAAAAATAAAAACCGATGATTATATGGTGATCACATGGGGATCCAAAAGTAAGATTACATTTACAGATTAAAATAAATGCCCACAGTATTTATCCCCGTTTTTTTGCTTTCAGTCCTTAACACTCTGATTTGCAACAAGCAGATTTGCTGAGAGCCTCCAGTAATGCACTCTGGTGGCTTTTCAGAGAGTAATGACTGTCACCTTGAGTTCTGAAGCTTCATGCATGCCAAACCTATTTTCTATTACTATTCAGATTTTCCCATCCATGTCAGGGTGATGGGATCTTTGCCACCCGTGCGAAATGGAGCTTATCATGAAGATCTGGATTGCACCAGCATTAGCAATACCCGCCGTTAGTCTCGGCACGCGCTTCATATTCCACCCCTCATTGTTTATTCAATTCGCCCCGCTAACCTGAGGCGCAGAGTAGAGGACGGGAAGGTGGGAAAATATAATTTATCTCTTATGTGATAAATCTTTACTGGGTCAGTAAACTATTTGAGTCTCTCAGCTTTTTTTTTTTTGGTGCAGGGCAACCGATTTTTATTTTTTTCCCCTACTCTGAATTTAGCTTCAGTAAGTCGTTAGGAGTTTTTTTCATCTTCCCTGGTTGTGTCATGCATATTGTATGAATTTGTTTAGCTGGCCAAGTTTTCAGATAAAGAAGAATTCAGGTCAGGTAGTTGACCAGGCGATGTAGTCACAAGTAGGGATTGTTCAGTGGCGGGCCGAGCACTTTGTACATGGGACTTCAGTGGGGACTTGCCCGACTGATACATCTCCTAATATCACCACTACTAAGAGAAAGAGACATTTCACGTATCGAGGATGAAAACCATTTTTATTAAAGCAAGAAACCCAGTTAAGACTCCGAACCTCTACACTACAACCCGAACTGTGCCAGGTGCATCATCTGGAACAGTTCAGAATCAATGTTTATTTAATAACCTGACAAAAACATAAAAAAATAAAATAAGGCATTGGTCTGGAGTGGCAAACAAACGGCGAACAGACAAGCTAGTTATCTTCGGGGGGTTAGCCGACCTCTCCTTTTATCTCCATATCTTTTCTGGAAAAGTCCGTCTTGAAAACGTATTTTTAAGTATGTCCGAGACAAAGTTAATAACTTCTTCTTCGCTAGCTTTTGTAAGCGTAAAAATTTAAATTCCACTGTATTATTGTGTGCAGATCGCTACAGACGTGTTGCTCGTCAAACTTGGCTGTAACAGTTTTGCTCTGATCAACCAATCAGAGCACGGGAAAAATGCTGATGTCATTGTGTAACTGTAACTGTAAAGTTAATTTAAGAAAAACAGTTGCTAATATAGTTTAAATGTCATCGACCAGTACTACTACTACTGATTTTGCCCTGGACAGATTAGCAGAACATGGAGGCTAAAATCTGATTGGACAAAAAAATCCACATACTGGAAGCAGTGCAGCCAAGAAAAAACTACAAAATAAAGAGAATAGATTGTTGGGAATGAATAAATACAATTTTATAGAACAAATATTAGAATCTAGGATTGCTAATTTTTATTTTTTTGTCTCTGCTATATAAACACAGCAGAGAATTTGGAAAAAGAAATGAAGGTACACTTACAATCAGAACTTTTATTTACTGATTCATTAATTTTTTTGTAGTTATTTCTTGCATGAATGCCAGTTTGCGTTATCTGTCTCACCTCAGTTTATCATTCCATTTCCTAGTGCTATGTCGTGATGAGATAAGCCCAGACAATATCCTTTAGAAAACACTAAACGAATAAAAAGCTTAACCAAAGTGATGTGATAAGCTGAAAGACTGTGTTGCTTTCTGGGTCGGTCACATCAGCTTTTTTTTTGTTCTCTCCTCCATCCCCGATAAAGATTGTGCCTCTGTAATTGATGTTTTCAGTAATCAGCAGGATGAATCAGCCATCGATCACTCGATGTCAAGTCAGTCATGATGCTAAAGATGTGTCGTGTTAACATCGCTTTATTAGCTTTGCTAATTTACAAATGCTTGTCAACATATGCTTTTTTCTTTTTTTTCCCCAAAAAAGTTCTTGTGTACTTGTAATTCCTGCCACGGTGACTGTGTTCTGTCAAGCTGTACAGCAGCGTGGAGTAGAACATGATAGGAAGATAATCAGGATGCTTTGTGTCTCACTAATACACCCAATTGTTGCAAATCTTTTTTTTTTTATTATTAGTCTTTCCATTAACAAAATATTCATCTTTATATTTTTCATTTGTGTAACTATAAAACCTCGTTAGGTTAATAATAAAAACCATATTTTTATATGCTGCTTTCTATGTGACTCAGAAACTAATGCTAAGATATCTGTTCTTATGACTTAATGACACTGGGGCACAATTCAATTTATTGCAGCAACATTCAATTAAGAAGCTGGATTTATATTTAAATTTCAGGCGTTTAGCAAATCCAAAGTCACTTATATTTATTTCATTCATCTAAGTAGTTAGGGGCCTTCCTCAGGGGCCCAGCACTGACAGCTTCGTTATAATGGAATGAACCCATACTTTCCCATAAGTTCGACACCTTCACCACTGAACTGCCACATCTTACATGCATGTGTCACATCAACCCAAGCTACATTTATATATTAAAAGTCCCCAACTAACTAAGCCAAGGGTGACAGCGGCAAGGAACCAAAAGTCCATCGGAGAATAAAAACCTTGGGAGAAACCAGGCTCAGTCGGGGGGTCAGTTTTCCTCTGACCAGACAAACCGGCAGGTTATTCTATGCTGCACCAAAGTTTCCATGGACCGTCTAGAAGACTAGGTCATTACTGGGAAACTGCCTCTGGGGCTTATTGTCTCTGTGCTGATCCACCAACTGGCCTGGAAACAGACTGGATCTAGTGGCGACGGTGAGCTCGGAATAAGAAATAAAGAAACAGACGTATTAGCGTAAAGCAAATACATTTTGTGTTATAATTGGTGTATCGTTCCGGTTGACTGGATTATTGCAGCCTAACAATCCTTTAACGGATAATTTGGATAATACAAATGTGGAAGTGTGTTATGTGTAAACCAGGTTAAAGAGATGGGTCTTTAAACTGACAGAGCGGATCTGCCTCCCGAACAGTGTTGGGTAGATTATTCCGGAGTTTGGGAAAGGTGTTGGTATAAGGTTAAATAGCTGTATGATGTAGCTGTAAAGATGAAAAGATGGTTAGGGAAGCTACAATAGTGCTAAAAGTGAAAAAAAAAAACCTTTTCCGTGGCTACTATGGACAGAGTGAAAGACAGGGGAGCAGAGAAAGGAAAATTGCACTCAGAGTGTGAAACCTATCTTCTCTTGGATGAGCTCATCTAAGTAGTATTTTGAACAGCTATACTTCTCACAGTGGCTCACAATAGCCGTCTAATCTTAGGAGTGAGTCTATAGAAGACTTTAGGGGCTTCTATAGGAAATGAGAAACTTCAGGAGAGCTTCAGATCATCAGAGAGCTTACTTCATCCTGAACGTTCCCATTTCTTCGAAATCGGGCCCTAGGTCCCTTGTATCTTGTTTAAAAACTTTAATGAAATTGACTGAAGACCTAAGAAAAATGTGGCCTAAAGTCCTTCATCTGCGGTCGGAAGTAGCAGAGTCAGAAATTCTTGTGTGCGCAGTGATTCCTTTGTCACCGTTAACTTGACGTAACTTATATATGCTATATTTATTTTAATATAAATTAGCTTTTTTATACCAAAAAAACTAAAAGGAAAGTTTTACCGCCATATATTTCTGTCTTATATTTGCTGCATCGCTACATTATTATACGTTTATTCATTATTATATTTAAAACAACAAGAAACACCACACTACACTTAACATTTATTCAAAATACAGGTGACCGTAAATAAGTTGCACTGTCTGAGCTACTGTACAATGACTTATCTGTCTAATATTGATTTGAGATTAATTAGAACAATTAATCTGCACATCCTGCAATTTATTAATTCGAAAAATCTAATCCATAACCAGCCCTAGTTAAAACCAAATAGTGATTCTGGAGATATCTGGTCCATTGATGATCCTAACAAACCATTTGGAGCATCCATCTAGTTGCATCTTAGTTTAATACATACGGGACCCCTGAAAATCCCTCAAATCAGTCAAAACGATCTTTCATAGCTTCTTGTTTAGAAAATTTGCTTTGTACAATTCCAATACATTGGCTTCTCTAATTACAACCCCTTGTTTAGACGTTTTTTTTCTGCAAAATTAACAGAGGCCAAGTATGATATTCTCAGAAATTACATTCATGCTAGAACTCCAACGAGTGCCAAGGATACAAAAAAAACCCCCAAATTAATACTTAAGCAGGGACGCAGAACACTCAATATCGGTGCAAAAATTAGCTTTCATGTTCACCGGTGTGGGAAATAGTCTTAAGGCACAACCTTTAATTGTTTTGCAGGAGTTTGAGGTGGTGCAGGTGTAGGAGAAGGCTAAGGAATCATGATGTATCGATTCCCTGAAGCCGCTGACGCCGAAGCTCTTTGTACGCTGCTAGTTAATCACTTCTCGTCAGTCAGGTATGGTGATAAAAAGAGAAAGATGTGACGAGAAGGATAGGAAAGAGAGAACAGGACCGACTCAGCAAGTCAGTGATCAAACCTGGGGCCTGGGATAAGTACGTTTCTGTATTCTGACTTAGTCCTCATCCTTTCGCTTCCTCTTTACTCCCTTAGGATTAGTTTGTTTGCCTTTCGGAACAAATAAATAGATGCAGCCATGTGCACTGCAGGGGTAATAAATTCTTTCCCAGGTCAGTGACGCAGCATAGCACATCTCCTGGATCAATTTTTAATGAGGAGCTCTGCTCCTGCTGACAGCACTGAAAAAAAAATCATATATTCTAATATTTAAACCCCCAGCTGATTAATGCCCTTGTAATCAATGTCTGTGATCTTGCTTATTCCTGTCTAAACAAGTCACCACCCTCTTTCCCTCAGCTCTCCCAAAAGCTTTCCAAACACTAATGTATCACATCATGATTAAGGGTGTAGGCTCAAGCTTGCACTTCTTAGATTAGCTTTTTAACAGCTTTAAGGATATAAAGAGTTATATGAAGTTCTAAGCAAAAGGTTTAAAGTCAATTACAGGGGATTTCCTAAGAATTCCAGGGTTCCTTTAGGGTTCTTTAATTTCATTCATTTTGATTTGTACAGCAATACAAATCAAACGCAGTAAAAGTAAAAGAAGTGTGTTAGTTTGTCTTTAATGAGAAAGCCGGTGGCAATTGTTACAGGGCAAAACTCCTTGGGATGAAATAGGAAGAAACCTTGAGAGGAACCAGACTCAAGAGGGAACCCATCCTCATCTGGGTGACACTGAATGTCTGTTAATTACAGCTTATGGGAATGGTGAGCAAATGTCATGTGAACTGTAGCCTTGGGTACGTGAAGCAGAGTTAGTTCAAATCTATCCTTGATGCTCCTCAAGTTTATGGAAAAGGACAAGAAACTGGTCACTGGTACCTCAGGGGCATGTTTAACCTGCCCCCGAGAAAGAAAGAGAGAGGGAAAGAAAGATAGTTCAGACTTTAGATAGTTAGGTGTTTGTTAACTTACCCAATATTTAACCATTAACACTTGAAAAAGTAGAAAGCATAGTGTTGGTTTACCCAGAGAGACAAACTAAAGTCCTCAGTCCTTCGAACTTATTATGGGATCAGGTTCCGAAAAACCCATCGAGCCTCAAATATTGGTGTCACTATACCTCCTATGATGTATTGTAAAGCAGGTTACGGTAGCTTATAAGAGTACTGTATGTAAGATTATAAAGTAAAACGCATCCCTAATTGTCCTTCTCATGGCCAATTCCAATACAGATACTGATAAACCATTAGTTTATATTTTCATACTATAATTTACATATAATCTGAACCCAGGAGAGTAGAAAATCTAAGTTGCCCTGATGAAATTGATACTTTAGAAGCTTATTCTTCAAATTGTTTTTTTATTTTTTCGTGTAAGCCACTACGATACTAGTAACAGAAATAGTTCACCAGCACTATGACAGAACTATGGTTTATCTATTATTTACAACTCATAAATGACACATTTTTTACGCATTTCACATGATAATAAAATGATTGGACTCCTTGAAATTTATTAGTTAAACTGCATTGTAATTATTATTATTATTATTATTGATGTCATCACATACAAATTTTACATATTATACATTATCAATTAAAAAATAAGAATAAAATCACATTTGTAGGTAAAAATAAACACCTGCTAGTTGTATCAAGGAGCAGCCTAAATATTATCAACCAGCCCAATGCATTTATTTCTGGTCTGACTTGATTAAACGAAGCCTAATTGGGCAGAAACATACCCAATCTGGCAACACTAGCTGCGATCACTTGCACTTGGAAAGCAGATGATTCTAGAATGACTGTTTTACTGCAAGCATAATTAATCAGATCTAATTATGAAATTTATTTATTAAAGCAATAAAAATGGTCATTTTTCTGTGTTGGCTGATAATTTATCTATATGATAAATATTATGCATCCTTAACAATAATACAGGTTATCATGTATAGTAACTATGCAATGGAAAAACTGCAACAAGGTCACTTAATGAAAACAATGTTATTTTTGGTCGCACAGTCATTTTGTAGGAAATAAGTGAATATATGGTAAGTCAATATTTGACTGTATTTTTATTATACGGTCTTAAATGGTCTGTCGCTGAAGCTGGGATTAACCTTTGATCTATATTAAATGCGGATGTACAGTTATCCAAATAAAAAATGGATACCGACCTGTGGTGTATTTTTAACAAAGTCTAATATTGCACCTTATTACTAAATTGCAGACTGTTAAAATATGTCATAATATTAATTTAATTTGTTTCGCATGATTCTTTACAGGGTCACTGGAAACTATTTCAGATGACTAAGTTCACAAGACCGTGGACAATCGATTATTTAAACTGGAGAAGAAAATTAGACACTGGGGAACCCCATGGACAATCATAAGACAGAGGTAGGATTTAAAACCCTAATTCCAAAAGTTGGAGGCAAGTTAGGCCAACAATCAGGTCATCAACTCAAAGTGTATTAAACTAACCAAAAAATGGTTTAACTTTGAATTTCTTACTAACATGTCAGCCAACATTTTTTTATATATAGACAGAAGTAGCAATTATCTAAACTACATAACATGCTGGACTGGACTGTATAATAATTTATTGCACATTTTTCGAGGACATGAAGTGAATAAAATTGTGATTAATGTTGGATAAAATACAGACGCTGGATAGTAGATTCCCCCCTTATCATTTCTCAGACTGACCATTTCTAATTTCTGGTGCATTAATGGGAAGAATGGATTTGGCTATAGCTAGAGGTGTTTTCAGAGGACGTCATTCTCTCTGTTTATACATCGCAACTAGGTTAGAAGAGACGAATGCAAATATTCTGCATGAATATTCTGAAAAGGGCAGGAGATGACGTTTTGAGTTCGGCTTTCATTGATGGTATTAACATTTGCTGGATAGAAATTCCGACTACATACCGATCACCAAACAGCTTGGTGCTTTGCGTTTGTAAGAAGAGGAAAGATATGATGACAGAAGCTGGTCCGACGCAGTGGACTCGATGTTGGGAAGTGGTAGCGCAGTGTTTGAAAAGATGGTTGTAGTTTTGATTCCCAGCACCACCAAGTTGCCAATGTTGGGCCCGTGATCAAGCCCCATAACCCTCAGTTGCTCAGCATAAATGTAACGTAATGTAAAACCAAGCAAGGGCTGGAATTTGGAAGTTTATTCTAGCTGTCTCGTTAATTTGTCTAGCTACTTGTGTGGTGCTTAATATGCGAATGCCCTTTACAACTGGCTTCTATTTTCTATTCTACAGTCTTGAAGTTCTGTTTTGCAAACTATCGATCCCTGTTTCATGTTTAAACAAAACAGCAGAAAAGTCATCATGATGGATCCTTTCAACCTGATAAAAGCCGACGCCGATGAAGAAACCTTTAGATTTTGTGAATTGTCACCGGATAGGCTCTACCACATGAGAAAATTATACTTTTAATAAGCTACAAAGTATATTTGTAAGCATATGTTAGGATCATTTGCTTATCATGATTTCGATTATATATAGCAAATTCCTGTTATCTATTATCAAGCTATTGATTACCAACTAGCAAAATAAGTAAAGACAACTAAGCTTTGTTTGTTAAGTCTACATTCAGTTCAGCTATCTTGTTTTATTGTTTAGCTTAAAGTATAATAGGTATAAGTATAATAAGGATAGCAATAAGCTCCAAGTTTCCCACTGATGACCTTGTCTTCTAGACAGCCATCTAGGCAAGGTCATAGAAATTTTATGGCAGCATGGAAAAATCTGCTGGTTTGTCCGGTCAGAGAAAATCTCCATTTTATCACCGATGGAGTTTTGGTTTCTTGCTTAATTAAGCAAAACAGGATACAAATTAAAATGAACGTTGTTCATGATGTAAATGAGTGTTGTTAGTGAGTGTTCACTATTGTTTTATTTGATTTGATCCTAAGTCCTTAAAGAACAGCTGGAACGTCTTTATGGCAGAGTGGAACGTCCTTGATCGCCCCGGAGCAGGCCACAGGGAAGGGTCCGACAGGTCCCGGGTGGAGATGGGGTCTGGATCACTGGCAGCTCCGTTGTGGCATATGTAGCTCGACAGTGACCGAGAGAGAGAGAGAGAGAGAGAGAGAGAGAGGAAGAAAGACAAAAAAAGAAGGAAAACAGTTAAGTGACATTGTAATCACAGTGTATGAAGTGATTAAGTATATAATGTAGAGTGCAAGGATGGACTCCGGCAAGACTAACTAGGACAGCATAGCTAAAAGGAGAACCAGAGGGAAACACAGACATGAGGGCTCCCTGATATGTTAAGCAGCCAGCCGCTCTCATCATCATCATCTCAACATATAATATTCTTTTGCGGATCACTACAGAAAACCAGGCTTTTTTTTTACTCTTTAAGCTTGTTGTAAAATTTGTAAACTGAATTCTATTAGCCAGTGTAATTCTAGATCTAGTTTTACCAAATGCTAGGATACGTTCCACAACCTAATGTTGCAACTGTATTCTAAACGTTAATATATATACAGTAAATAATGTTTATATATAAAATTTAAGCTTTCATTTTAACTAGCATGGTCTTTAAGTTGTCTAAATTTGCACTTTGAGCTGGAAACTAATCCTAGTTTGGCTATTAGTGTTTGCAGAACTTTCTTAGTTTGAAATCACAATATTTCTAATATTCTAGTGCAGACATGATTCTTACTATATTTCCTTGCCCTGTCAGGTCCAACGCAGTCTTAAGACGGGGCAATGAATTAATGAGACATCAGTTAGCTTGGAGAACGTGCCATCAATAAAAGTGCCGGGTTTTAATTAAGTAGAGATACAACATAAAGCCTTTTTACGGCTCTCCTTGAGTAAAAGAAGGGGCGTTCTGTTTTAGCTATCTGGCGTCAGATCAAACGCAGGAGGAGAAGAGGAAAAGAAGCAAACAAATTAGTTTGACTTGTGAGATAATTGCACGATATTGATTTTACTTATCTGTTTGACTGTGAACAATACCCGAAAGTGCTTTGTTGCTTTGAGCTGCTTTGGATTTTGCTGTCGCTCTCCATTAAATGATCAATTCCTATTCTTACTCCTGGTTCTATTGTTTGCTTCGACTGAGCTAAATAAAAAAAAGTAACTAAGAGGCTAGATCACTTTTGCTCCTACTTTCTCCTTGTTTTCTAGTTTGTCGATTTGCAAAAAGGCCGATCTGCTTGTAATTTCATTAATGGGTGCCAGATGCCTGCAGGATGTATATTGTATTGTTAAAAGTGTAATTTTACTCAGACAATTGGGCTTGAAATTAAAATTTATTAAGCGAATATACTTAGCATATATTGTAGTTCCTGTTAATTTATTCTCTACTGCGCATCGTCGGTGGTCTTTAGCTTCTTCCATATTTTAAGTTGTAGTAAAAAATTAAATTAAAATTAGCCTTTGATACCTAGGGGGGGTATCAAATTGACCACAACTGTTATAGGAATATTCAGAAACAGAGAAATTTATTGTGGTTTGAAGGCTAATTCAGTAGGAACTGATACATCTCCTAATACCACCACTATCACGTCGCAATTATAGAAAACATCAATACTGTACACAAACACAATATAACACACATCGCATTACAGACAGAGAGACATTCACGTATTGAGGGTAAAAACCATTTTTATTAAGGCAAAAAACCCTGTTAAGACTCCAAACCTCTACACTACAACCGAAACTGTACCACATACATCATCTGGAGCAGCTCAGAATCAATATTTATTTTGATAATAATATAACATCACAAACACATTAAAAATATGTATTAAAATATATAATACATTTAAAGGCTGTAAGTCAGTGTTACCGGTTGGCGGCACTGGTCTGGAAGTGGCGAACAAACTCTTTCCCGGGCTGAGACAAGCGAGTTAGCGTCGGGGTTAGCTGACCTCTCCTCACGATGTCTAACTTTTAATCTGCCTTAAAAGCATATTTTTAAGGTTGTCTAAGACCAAGACTAATTCAACTTTACCGACGTGTTTTGTTAGTCTGTGCTAGGCTGTAAGAATTTACTCTGATCAACTTACCATTGTGCGTTAGCTAGCGGGCTTCGGGAGGTGGGTTTAAAATAAATCTGATTGGTTAAAGAAACAGTCTTTAATAATATCAACCAATTTGCAATCTGCTACTACTAATATAGTTTACGTTACATGGGTAGCACTACTGATTCTGAAGGCTTCGGCAGATTACCATGGCAGCACACAAAAACAAATCTGATTGGACAAAAAAAATTCACATCCACATGCATGTACTGGAAGCACTGCAGCCGAGAGAAACACTACAAAATGAAGAGAAAAAAACTATATTAGAATTAGAATTTTAGAATTTAGGTCAGCTTCTGACAGGCCAGCAGAGAAGACCTTGCTTGCCCTGACTGCACGCCACTGTCCTATACTAATTATTTGCTTAAAAGAGATCCATCGAATAATTATCTATTACAGTTCCCATGTTGCCTTTTAGTGAATAAGCTAATCTGCAAATTTTATATTTTATTTAAGTGCCAGTTTATAAATGATTGAGTGTTTGGGTGTGTTGTAAGAAAGAAAATTTTTAAAAATCACTGCCATACATGTGGAAACAAATACTAAAGGATTACAATTGATGCATGTCTGATGGCGTCTGCTGCTGCTATGTAGTTTGCCCTTTTGTCTTTAAAGCAAATCTCATGACTAGATTAACCAGTTCTAAATCAGTATGAAGGCCTTACTGATTGCTGTAATAGGTTGGCTAGATCCTGAGTATTCTGTCTAAAGCTGCATGGCAATTACGGACCTGTCTATGGAGGTCACCTACCGGTCGTGGGTTCCTAGGTTGACTAAAAGCTGCCAATGCTTTTTAAAGTCATCATCAACCCAAATCAATGGGATTTCTGTTTGCTTCAAATGCAAGACCATGAGCATCCACAGACATGCCATTTTTTACAGTTCCTCAAGTGACTGATTCATCATGGCTTGTCAAAACAATTCCTTCCAAACTGACAAAATACGGAAATTAATTAAAGCAGACATCCACCTGAGCAGGCACACGGTCGTTATGCAGATTCTTTGATTGGAAGCGAACTTCACGTGAACCTGTTCCATGGATTTTACAGCCCAGGGTCCAAGGAGCTGATTAAATTTTATACCTTGTTTAACAGTGGAAGCTATACAGTGAGAGGGAAAAAATGTTGATCCCCTGCTGATTTTGTACATTTGACAAAGAAATAATCAGTCTATAATTTTAAGTAGGTTTTTACTTTGAATGTGTGTCTAAAAAAAAGTATTTGATCCCTTCGTAAAACAAGACTTAATACTTAGTGGCAAAACCCCTGTTGGCAATCACAGAGGACAGAAATTTCTTGTAGTTGGTTACCAGGTTTGCACACATCTCAGGAAGAAATTTTGTTCCACTCCTCTTTGTTTTGAGGATGATGTTTGGCAACTCGAACCTTCATCTTTCTCCACAGATTTTAGTACTGAGGTCTGGAGACTGGCTAGGCCACTCCAGGACCTTACTGTGCTTCCTCCTGAGCCACTGCTTTATTGCCTTTGCCATGTGTTTTTGGTCATTATCATGCTGTAGATACCCATCCACAACCCATTTCCAATGTCCTGGCTGAGGGACGGCGGTTCTAACACAAGACTTAAAGGTACGTTGTCTCTTGATGCAGTGAAATTGTCCTGTCCCCTTAGCAGCAAAACATCCACACAGAATAAATATTTTCACCTCCATGTTTGATTGTAGGGGTGATGTTCTTACACCAAATTCCTCCTCCTCCAAACATGGCAAGTTGAGTTAATGCCAAAGAGCTCGATTCTGCTTTCATCTGACCACAACACTATCACCCAGTTCTCCTCTGAATCATTCAGATGTTCATTAGCAAACTTCAGACGGGCTTCTACATGTACTTTCTTGAGCACGGTGTCCTCGCAGGTACTGCAGGATTTCATTCCTTTACAGTTTAGTGTGTCACCAATTGTCTGAGCTGATTTCTCGACATTCTCATCATCAATGAAACTCCATGAGATGAAATCTTGCATGAAACCCCAGACCGAGGGAGAGTGACAGTTATTTTATGTTTCAGCCATTTGCAAATAATCGCAGCAACTGTTGTCACCGATCCACCAAACTGCTTGGCGATGGTCTTGTAGCCCATTCCAGCCTTGTGTAGGTCTTTAATCTTGTCCCTGACATCCTTGGACAGCTCTTTGGTCTTAACCATGCTGGAGAGGTTGAAATCTGATTAATTGATTGATTGCTTCTGTGGACAGGTGTCTTTTATACAGATACGAGAGTGTTCCTAATCTCACCTTGTTAGAGATAAATGTAAGTCGCTCTAGATAAGGGCATCTGCCAGATGCTGTAAATGTTAAGTGTTACCTGTATAGAAGACACCTCAGAGCCAAAAATCTTTATGAAAATTTTTTTTTAAATGCTTTTTTTTTATGTATATATATATATATATATTATATTGTATATATATAATTATTGTTATACTGTCTCTCACTGTTAGAATACATTTCTAAGAAAAAAAAATTCTAAAAAATGTTCTTTGTCATTGTGCAAATGTACAAAATGGGATATTTTTCCCCTCACTGTATCTGCTGAGGTATGTTGATCTAATATAACCTCCTGCCTATTTCTGTAGTTCAAATTTCCATGAATGTTTTTTATATAAAAATAAGACAAAAAAACACACACACACACACAACAAATACAATACTACTAAATACACTAAGATACATAATCTATTTCAATTCTTGTGCACCCCTTTCCCCCTTCCCCATAGGCTAATAAATGCAGTTCTTGTGTGACATCATATGCATTTCTCAAGAACCGGTGCTTTTATTTTTGGTTTTTCTTGTTTCCTACTAAGAAGTTTTCACAAGAGACGACTGAAGAAAGAAATATGTTTGTAATTTGGTAATCTTTGGTCATTTAGTAATTATCTTGCTAAATCTTGTACCTGGACAATATATAAGAAGCATTCTTTAAAAAAACTTTAATTCTCATGTGAGTTCCAATTCCCTAAACACAAGCTTCTGTGCCTAAGAAAAGCGCTTTCATTTCCTCTCCGTCATGTTCGCCGCTATTCCGCATTTACTTATCTGACCTCTTGACGTACAATTAAAGGTAATTACTACCTTTAAGAGCTGTTGCTCAACACCCTCCATTACAGGCCAAAGAGCGTGTGTAAACAGAGTGTACGTCCACAGAGCGGGAGGTCAAAAGATCCAATTTGCATCGACACGAGGACATGGCTACGATAATTAGCCTCTCTGTGAATAGCAGAGACGAGGGCAGCTGGGCAGAACAGGATGGCACTGACAGAAAACGGAGCTCCTCCAGCCTTGGATATTAGTACTGGTGTTGGCACTGTCTAATTAATATGATTGAAATGCTCTCAATAACAACAACGTGCTTCTAAAGTCATTAGCTGGTTCGTTATTGTCGTACATGATACATACGTTTGTTATTGTCGTACATGATAGTTTATTAACCTCCAGGCATCCAAAATATATTCTTTGTGCTTTCTTAGCTTAGTTATTATAAAGCAGCAAACAGAAAATAACTGTTCAAGAGGGCTGCAATTCTGATGTATCGGAAATACTGTATGTTCATATGGTTTTTTTGTTTTGGTTTTTTTTTGCACTGTTTTAGAAATAGTTTATTTTTAAAGGCTTATGTGACACATTATCCTTATCTGTGGCTTTTTATTTCTGTCTTATTTATGGTACTTAGATTTCATCCAGTTTGTTAGGATGTCTTGAAAATCTCAGTTGCCTGAGTGTCCCCTGGTGACCAGAGTGCAGTATTACAGGACAATCAAGCTTTGAAACCTAACTTTAGTTGGGGGAAGTGGTCGCACAGCAGTTAAGGTGCTGATAATTGGCCACTGCTGGGCCCCTGAGCAAGGCCCTTTTTTGCTATGTTGTATAAAAGAGATAAATGTAAGTTGCTCTGGATAAGAATATCTACTAAATGGCAGAAATGTAATGTTGAATTTTCTAATAATGCAAACTTTTTTTTTAACTCAACACAATACAAGATGATTTATTGCATGAATATAAATGACAATAATTCCTAGAAGAAAGCGCACCTTGAAAACACAAATTCCAGATTAATTCGAGAGCCCTGTTAACGGATGATCTAAGCAAAGAGAGAAGAGATGTAATCCTCTAGCGTCACGGGAAAAAAGTATCTGATGCATGCTTAAAATGTTGCTAGAAGTCGCCAGACTAATTTGCATTTACATTAAATTTCGGTGCTTATTTGAATATGGAAATTATGTACAGGAAGTGGAAAGATTTATTGTAGACACCTCTCTGAGACTAGTAAATATTTGATTTTTGGAATTCACATCTGTTAATAAATGACAACATGAGGCAGTGGACTGTGAAATCCCTGTAAAAAAAACCAACTAAAAACACAGTAAAAAACTTTACTATTATGTGGTGGTATTGGCAACTAGAGAGTTTCAAATTGAGAATATAGACAATAGGAGGCAAATGGTGATTAGTGATTGGGAATAATGATAATCTGTGATTAATAAATACCCCGGTCAGGTTTATTTGGTGGACAGGTTTATTTGGTGAGTGATCAGTGATCATTTAAAGCAGTGGTGATCAGTGATTACTTTATAAGAGCAGTGGTGATCAGTGATTGCTTTATAAGAACAGTGGTGATAAGTGATTATTTTATAAGAGTAGGGGTGATCAGTGATTAATTTATAAAAGCGGTAGTGTTCAGTGATTAATTTATAAGAGAAGTGGTGATCAGTGATTAATTTATAAAAGCGGTAGTGTTCAGTGATTAATTTATAAAAGCGGTAGTGTTCAGTGATTACTAAAACAGTGGTGATCAGTAATTACTGTATTAGAACAGTGGTGATAAGTGATTATTTTATAAGAGCAGTGGTGATCAGTGATTAATTTACAAAAGCGGTAGTGTTCAGTGATTAATTTATAAGAGAAGTGGTGATCAGTGATTGCTTTATAAGAGTGATGGTGATTATAGATTACTTTATAAGAGCAGTGGTGATAAGTGATTGCTTTATAAGAACATTGGTGATAAGGGATTTTTTTATAAGAGCAGTGGTGATCAGTGATTAATTTATAAAAGCGGTAGTGTTCAGTGATTACTTTATAAGAGCAGTGGTGATCAGTGATTGCTTTATAAAAGCACTGGTGATCAGTGATTACTTTATAAGGGCAGTGGTGATCAGTGACTATAATAGCAGTGGTGATCAGTGATTACTTTATAAGGGCAGTGGTGATCAGTGATTACTTTATAAGAGCAGTGGTGATCAGTGACTATAATAGCAGTGGTGATCAGTTATTACTTTATAAGGGCAGTGGTGATCAGTTATTACTTTATAAGGGCAGTGGTGATCAGTGATTACTTTATAAGAGCAGTGGTGGTTAGTGATTACTTTAATGAGAGCAGCGGTGATCAGATGATTACTTTATAAGAGCAGTGGTGATAAGTGATTGCTTTATAAGAACAGTGGTGATAAGGGATTTTTTTATAAGAGCAGTGGTGATCAGTGATTATTACGTGTTATATAAGAGCAGTGGTGATCAGTGATTACTTTATAAGGGCAGTGGTGATCAGTGATTACTTTATAAGGGCAGTGGTGATCAGTGATTACTTTATAAGGGCAGTGGTGATCAGTGATTACTTTATAAGAGCAGTGGTGATCAGTGATTACTTTATATAAGAGCAATGGTCGATCAGTGATTACTTTATAAGAGCATGGCAGTGATGATCAGTGATTACTTCATAAGAGCAGTGGTGATCAGTGATTACTTTATAAGAGCAGTGGTGATCAGTGATTACTTTATAAGAGCAGCGGTGATCAGTGATTTTTAAGAGCAGTGATGATCAGTGATTACTTTATAAGAGCAATGGTGGTTAGTGATTACTTTATAAGAGCAATGGCGATCAGTGATTACTTTATAAGAGCAGTGGTGATCAGTTATTACTTTATAAGGGCAGTGGTGATCAGTGATTGCTTTATAAGAGTAGTGGTGATCAGTGTTTATTTTATAACAGCAGTGGTGATCAGTGATTATTTAATAATGGTGATCAGTGATTATTTTATAAGAGCAGTGGTGATCAGTGATTACTTTATAAGAGCAGCGGTGATCAGTGATTTTTAAGAGCAGTGATGATCAGTGATTACTTCATAAGAGCAGTGGTGATCAGTGATTACTTTATAGGAGCAGCGGTTATCAGTGATTACTTTATAAGAGCAGCGGTGATCAGTGATTTTTAAGAGCAGTGATGATCAGTGATTACTTCATAAGAGCAGTGAGAACACATAAGAACACTTGTCATCAGTAATTAATTTATGAGAGGAAAGTATTTTGCAGTGGAAAAATAAACATTGATGATCAGTGATTTGGTACAATGGTGATTAGTTTTTAAGATGTTCTGAAAATTCCCAACACCCAACTGCCACCCATGGGCTCCCGACCAACACCTTTAATTCTCTAGTGCTTAATTGGATTAAAAAAGTACATGTTCATTGGTTGATTGGTTGATTAGTTTTTAGAACACTGAATCACTGAAAGTAAATGAACAATGATAATCAGTGATTAGTTGTTGAAAACAATTGGATTGGATATGTGATTGGATTTGGAGATAACTAGTGATCACTAATTGGATGTAGAAACAAAACAATAGTGACCTGTGATTGGTTGTTGGGAACATTAGTCATCAGTGATTGATGTTTAGGAATAATGATGATCTGACAATCACTCATAAAGTTATTTCTTTGTCTAAAGGACTATAAAGACTTGCCACATAAAGTGACAGTTAATTGTCAACACTGTTTATACCACCACACTGGCCCCTTATCCAACATCATTTTTGCAATTTATTCTAGCCAGAAACAAAAAGTAAAACACATTGTTTAGCTGAAATATGTTTGTTTTTCTAAAGTTCAGGTGTCGCATATTTCCAAAAACAACCTTCTGCAAATTACAGCATAATTGGCCCGAATACCGGGACTGATGGATTGAGCAATCATGGCTGCTTTTCTTTATAAAAAAAAAAAAAAAAAAAAAAACCCTACTTCACTTCACCAGCCAAATTATTCCACAGCTCTCGTTTGCATCCCACATTATTTGTATACCAACATTAGATTTAGCATCCTAATAGAGAATGCCGTTTTGTTGCTGCATTCTCCAATGTTTTGTTTTTTTGGTGTTTTTTTTACTGATGTATGAGCTTGTCTCATGCTACCCAGCAAGGTTCAAATATAATTACATGGTGTATGACCTTGCACACAATGCATAAAGCCCATATTCCTGTCTCAGCAGATTACTGCATTAATGCAGAAGCAAGAAGAACGCAGGTTTAAGCCGTAAACTTAGTGATGCAGAGATTATTACACATCTTGTGCCATGTTACTCAGCTTACGTTCAGATATGCAATCAAAACCAATAAGTGGATTCGATAGGCAAATAAATTTAAACACCATGTCTTTAGTGATGAATTTATTCATATATATAATCGTGAAATATGTCTTTGGAGGAAAAATTAACAGGTTTTCTTATTTTCCTAAATCAGGTTTCTAATCCTGCTAAATGAAACCTTTTCACCACAAAACAAACCAAACCAAGTGTAAAGTCGCAGAACCAGCCATCGATTTCCCTATAATGAAACATACAATTAGTTTTTCTTAATCAAAATTTACGTTCATGCTTCTTGCTTGATTTTATCACACTGCTGTGAAAGCAACATGTGGGGGGTTATTTAATTATATCAAATTTAATTCAGTGGCTTGACTGGTTCTTGTAATTAATTTTGTTTTGGAGGCAAAAAAAGTTAGATAATTAATAATTGTCTTCAGGAACCAACCCAGAAAAATGGGTTATTTTAGTTCCTAAACAATAGTGCTCTGTTTCATATTGTGTACAGCAGGAGACCCCGAACTACAGCCTAGGGGCCGGATACGGCCGGCCCGCACATTTGGACCCACATATTTTAAAATAATTTGAAGTGTACATTGACATTTACAGCATTATTCAGAGTGACTTGCATTTATCTCATTTATACAACTGAGCAATTAGGGGTTAAGGGCCTTGCTCAGGGGCCCAACAGTGGTGGATTGGTGGAGCTCGGAATCGAACCCACAATTTTCGGGTTGGTAGTCCAACACCTTAACCATGAGCCACCACTTTCTCGTGTAATACCGGATTGTATGAGTTATGAGAAAATTTAAAATCAAAGAAATGTGAAAAAATGATCAAATACAATGTTAAAAAAAAATTGTCTGAAAAAAAATTATTAAATTTTTCTGTCAACCGGTGAAAAGCCAGATAATAAAACACTTAAAATAAATGAGGGAACACTTGTGGTGTCCTGGTGTAGCTCCTCTCACATATGGACCAGGGCATTACTGAGCTCCTGGACAGTGTAAGATGCAGCCTGGCAGTGTCAGCCAGATGGGCAGGGCGGGAATATCTTATGGTAGCCCAACTGGAAGACACAATAGCCCTGGGATGACTAGCTAGCGATTTTGCTTCAAACTTGCTTACATCAGTGTAAAGCCAAGCAAAGCCAACCGAAGCAAAAATTTTGAAAAAGTCAACTCCACGATATCGTTGTTGCCTTCGGGAGGCTTTTAAAAGCTTACATTATTTCCACACATTTATTGTTGATAGATTGGTGGTGTTGGTCTAGATTTTTTTTCATAATTTACTTTATTTACATGTCTTTTTGAAATGTTTTAACTGTTTTTATATGGCACATATATGATTATAATGTTGGAAATTAGTAATATTGGTGGTATTCTTTGGTATCTGATTTGGTATATACGAATTTATGCCTAAAGAACTTATCTTCAAAATGAATTAAATTTATATGGCGAGATTTCGCTGGAATAATTAATTCAAGATACTATAAAGCTACTAATTAGCAGTTAGTAGTTAACTTTTTTCTGTTTGTAATCCACTCCACATTATAAAAGATATTACTTCATGTCTACTCTCTCTCTCTCTCTCTCTCTCTCTCTCTGGTAAAAACAATCAAAACAGTCTCATTTCTTTCCTTTTTTTTTTCTTTTTTTTTATAAACCCTTTGCTAGCACCAGGAGGCAGTTTAATGTGCCATCACTAATGTCTAAACCCTGTCACACTTGGCAACAATGCCAATTTACCACCTCAAGCCTGACAATAGTGATGTTAGTTTTGGGCACCCCAAGGAAGATTTTTATATTGGATGTAGGTTTGTGTCATTTTGATAGCGATTTGAAACATTCCCACTCAACTGACCATACTGATAAACATCATCTACACTTTATCATTATTACGACTGTGATGGGAAAACCAGCTTGTTCATTTTTATAGTAATGAAAAAATCAGTGTTGGGTGTTTAGTATGTTGGACCCCATTGAATATTCCTTTTAAAGAAGGCACCCAAATGGAGCTGGTAAACAGGAAAAATGAAATTGATCAGAGAAGTAAACAAATGCTTATGTTTTTCAGGATTTACTGAAAGTATAGTGTTGTCTAGGTTTAATGTATTTAAATATCGGTGGCTCTAATGATTAAGGTGCCAAGTTGTTGAATGGACATCCAGGAAGACTGGGGTTCAACCCCCACCACCGCCAGCCTTTCCTGCTCCAGGGGCGCTATATCATAGCTGATCCTGAGCCTTCACTGTGCTGTAAAGTATATACCTGTCCAGGGTGTACCCCTTCTGCTTTTTGCCCTTTCAGAGATGGCTGGGATAGACTCCAGCAGATCCCGGTGATCCCGAATCAGGGAATAAGCGAGTATAGAAGATAAATAAATGAATGTAAAGTATATGTGACAAATAATTATTAATAATTCATTCATCTTCTACACCTGCTGGGGTCACGGGGATCTGCTGGAGCCTATTCCAGACATCTCTGAATGGGCGAAAGGCAGGAGGTGTACACCCTGAACAGGTCGTCAGTCCATCACAGTTAATAACAAATATTTATTGATTTTTTTTTTAACCAAATGCACTTGTAATGTGTTAAACATTTAATGAGTTTATCCATACAGTTTGAGGACCAAGAAATAAGAAGGTATATAAGGCCCTAGTTTCCGGTCTATCCTGTTCTATATCATACTTCTTACCAAGTTTATATGCACTTGCGTCTTCTCTCATCTGAAAAACTATTTGCTGGACAGACAGATTGTTTTTCTCGAATTTATTTTGGCTTAAAGGTTTTGACAGACAAGCCATATAGGTAAGCCATGTCGTCACTTTCCTAGAAGTTTCATCTCTGTACTGTTCTCTACGCCACGTTCGCTTTAAAGACGTGCTGTATTGTTTGCTTTCACCTTTATACATGCTTTATCCTTTACCAGGAATCATGACTAAAGCAGAAACTCCACAGTGAGAACAATTGTTTGAAGCGACGTTCATCTGAAAAAGGAAAGCCTTCTTTAAAGTCCTACTTTCATAGTGGCTACAATGAAACTTCTTTTATGGTCTCACCAGGAACTTCTTATAAATCTTGCAGTAAAACTAGTCACTTTGCAAAAGTGCCTGAAAGATTTCTTGATGTTTTTATAACTAAAGTCTCTTGTAAAATCTTTTGATTCTAGATATAAAAATCTTTTTTTCAAAAGACTTATTTTTAATTCCAAGACTGCAAGTCAAAATTATGAAGAGTTGAAGCAACACTATGTTTTTTTTAGACCTTAAATGAATGTCTTTAAAATTATTTCAGTGGTAAAACAACTCTTATCCGGACGAATTTTGCTGCAAAATCTAGTATGCAAGCCTAAAAACCAACGCCATGGCAGAGCTAGCAAAGAAACCAAAGAGGGTTTTGGCGAAGGAAGTGTAGAGAGAAGAGGGAGGGTGATCGGACACGAGTCTGATTATAAATCAATATCGGACGGGTTTACACCCAGTGATGTGACCTTAAAGAGGCAACGGGTTGGAAAACTGATAGAAAACTAGCCTTTCTGCTACTGGAAAAAAAAAAATCTAAAATGTACATTTTAAACTATTGTCCTGTCCTTTTTTGCTTATTTGTTATTAGGCTGTGTTCAGATTGTACATTGACACACTACTGGTTCACAATTTATAACCGTAATGTAGCTGAGAGATGAGATAATGTTGCCTGTCTCGTTAGCTTGCAAGTTATGATCTTTTAGTAGTTAGCATGACGTGCTTCTTCATTAATTTCTAGTGCATTGCTTGTAAACGATGACTTTCAACAAACAATACATTTTTTATGGTAAAAAGTTGCAGATTCTTTAGTTCATGCATGTAATTATTAAGTAGTTTTCGTTAAAAGGCTAATGTTATCAGTATCTATAGCTATCATGCTAGGCACTATTCTTATTATACAAAACGCCTGGTCGAAATGTGTGTTAAGTTTAATTGAGTGGTTCCAAAGACTTTTAGGTCCAAATAAATGTCTACTGCCATATGGTGTAAAGTACTGAATATGCTTTGTTTAGGAAGCGTCTGACTGGTTATTCAAATAAATAGGTTCTGTTACTCTACAGCCTTATATACTAATGACAAAATCTGATGTATAGACTATAATGGGCGTAATGGCTACACAATTGCACAGAAAACATTTTATTCTATCATACAAATTACATCCTTTCCCAATAATGATACATACGGACTGTGCTAGCAAAAAAAACCCAAAAAGCTAGGCTAACATACTAGCATTTATTTTGTCATTGTAGTTTTTACTCCTGGAATAACAAAATTATTTGATGGGCTATTTTACCCGGTCGGTGGACATGGTTTCCAAACAAGGTTTATGCATTCACCAGTTTCTTTAGATTAGTCAACAAATTCACGAGTATTGAGTGTTATTGAGTGAGTATTGACATTATGTCATCCATCCGGATTGAACGTAAACAATGGCACTGAATGACGCTGATAACAGACAATTTCGCTTATCAACCACATGGGGAAACCTTGAGCAAATGTTTAGTGATGTTGCTTTAAGGCAAAATATTAAGTTGTCGACTTAAAATACTAAAATAATAATAATAATTTAGAAATAAAATTAGGCAATGTTTTTAATAATATACAACTAAGAATCCTGACAAAACAGTAAAAAGTATCTTAAAAGTATTTCATTATTTCTCACACTTCTACGTCAATAAAATAATTTTTTTTTTCAAATAAATAGATTTTTTTACGTTTCAGGTTCAGGGGTTTAGTATCTTGTAAAAGCAAAGGTTTTATTTTTTTAGTCGTAAAAGTTTATTTTTCCCTGAGGGCAGGTTTTAGCTTGTGTTGCTTTGTTGATCAGAGTTTGTGAAGTGTAGCTTATGTTCAATTCTTGAGGGATTTTGTTCTCCTACCAAAGAGCTTCTGACTCTGTAGAAAACAATGCAATTACACTTTAAAGGTTAAGCAACCGATATGTAACTTTTTTTTTTAACGTTTCATAAGCTTTCTAAATTTTCAGTTTCTCTCCTGAAACTGGTTTCATGCATGACCCTGTATAATTTAATTTGAAACCCTTTTGTATGATGGTGTTTGTTTAGAACACTAGTGCGACTGAGGTGGACTGCAAGCTCGTAGAAACTGTTTAAACTGTTTAAAATCTTGCTGTGGTCATTACACAAATTTTTTTTTCCATTTTGGAACTTTTATTTACATTTACAGCATTTGGCAGACGCCCTTATCCAGAACGACTTACATTTATCTCTTTTATACACCTGGGAATCAAGCCAACACCTTAACCACTGTACTACCACTTCCCCAGTGTCTAATTTAGGTTGCCTTAGAAAAGCTACAGAACCCGAACCGCTGACCAATCAGCATTTAGAAAAAACATTATATAGAGATCAAACTACTACTACTTTTTTGATAATAACAAAATCTTAAGAATCATCCAGTATTATTAGGTTTTGATTTTTAACTGCAGTATTAGCAAGTAAATACATTTTTAGCTCACCATCTTTTTCTGGTTCCTCTTAATTAGTTTTCTTAAAGAAGGTACTTGTTCAGTGCTAGGATAATTGAGTGTTCCTTCTTGTATTTCCTTATTAGCACTGATGCATAATGTATTAATGTTAAATTTGCTCTTTTTGTCAATGTAAAAAGCCACAGCTGACTGAAATCTCCCACCCAAACTATAGGGAAAAATCCAATTTTCTCAATCTCAACCTTATTTTAATAGACTGAATTGGATAAAGCAAACAAAGAGCAGCTGAGAAATGGTATCAATACTAAGTAGAATCCTCAAGCCGTCTGTTTCAGCTCGAGAAAGCAGCACTCACCACGGTACTTTACTACACAATTAGGGGTAATTAGCAGGGCATGAAAGGCCTACAGCACAAATTCAGAGCCTGGCTTGAGCGTTAATGACTCTTGCCATGGTGTTTAAGCATGTATGCAGCAGGAATCTATGTGGCTGGAGGTGTGCCGCTAATTTCAGGCCTTTGTGATCCTGAGTGGTGATGCCGGGAGATTAGTGCGGTGTTCACACAGAAGGAAAGAAAAAAAACGTGACTAAAGGTTAGGAGGTCCATTAAAAGCAGCCCAACTGACGACTCAATTGCATTTTACTGCATAAACATCCATCTACGTAGAATAGAGTACATTACATCTTTATTATGTCTATAACTGTCCTATTATGTAACACTGACTTCCCCATGCCACATCATAATGGCTGGTGATTGTGCCTGGAATCTCCATTGAATAATTTAGTTGAAGGTTCATTATCAAAATGCTGCATTAAGACTCCGTTTGTGCATTTACTAAACTGAACCTGACTTACGGTGCCCTAATTTGGCAAAAATGAAACTAGGCCAATGTATGGACCTTGTTTGGACCCTGGGAACTGGTAGTTCAGTGGTTTAGGTGTTGGACTGCTAATTGGAAGATCAGGGTTCAATTTCCAGCACCGCCAAGCAGCCTCTGTTTGGGCAGCTTGTTTAATAAACTCCAGAGTAAGTGTAAAACCAATAACTTCCTAATGTCCTCTTTTTTCTTTTCTCCTTCACACGCATTAAAACACGAATCCGCAGCTGCCTGTACACTTTACTCTATGTCCCCAATCAGAGATTTTCTTCCAGGTCGGATATCTTCAATCACTCGTAGGGCACGGTGGCAGAGGAGTGCGCTCTGATTGAAGTGTACTACCAATCAGAACACAGCTGTTCGGGGTTTACCTACAGGGTTCAAGACTCTCTCAAGAGTTTTTTTGTAGACAAGTGTCCCTCTAAGGGATAAGCACCTTTTTCTGTATATCTAATAGAAATGCCCCTCGTGGCACTTTATTTCATCATTAAAGTGTGTCCAATAGTAATAAAACCATTTATTATCCTGAGCTTATTCTTGAGTAGGAAGTGGTAACTCCGTGGTTAAGGTGTTGGGAAGATTGCAGATTTTCTACCCAACACCACTAAGGTGCCACTGCTGGGCCCCCTGAGAAAGGCCCTTAGCCTCAACTGCTTAGTTGAGATAAATGTAAGTTGCTCTGGATCAAGGTGCCTGTGAAATAATATTATTCCCGGTCATACAACTAAGCAATTGGGGGTCGAGGGCCTTGCTTGGGTCGTCAATTTGGTAGTCCAACACCTTAACCACTGCACTACCACTTCCCCATAAATACTGAAAAAGTTTCAGTAGTTATGTCAAGGCAATAACTAGATCAGAATACTATCACCTCAGAAATATTGTTCGGGAATTCGGGAATTTTGTTTTCAGTCAGGACCTGGAGACTCTTGTCCATGCTTTTGTCACCAGTAGACTGGACTATTGTAATGCACTCTCGACTGGACTTTCCGAAATGACCCTTAGACAGCTGCAGCTCATACTAAACACTGCCACAAGAATTCTGACTAAAACCAGAAAATCTGATTACATCACACCGGTCCTTAGGTCCTCACACTGACTGCCAGTTACATTTAGAATTGATTATAAAATACTGTTACTAGTTTTAAAACTACTTATAGACCTATATGACCTAAATACATTTTAGATATGCTTACTAAATATAAGCCAATCAGATCCTTCAGATCATTAGGATAGTTAGACATACCAAGGGTTCAGTCTAAACAAGGAGAATTTGCTTTTAGCTATTACACAGCCCGTAGTTGAAAACAGCTACCAGAAGAGATAAGATGTGTTAAATCACTAGCCAATTTTTAAATCCAGACACAAAACTTTTTATTATTATTTAGTTCTGCATTCATTATTCAATGAATTGTGATTGTGATTCATCTGAACTTACTATCATTCATTTGATATTCTTAAGTGCTTTCATTCATTTAAAATCTTTTTTTTATTTTCAATTTCTCGTTTTTTCTTATGTGGAGCACTTTGAATTACCACTGTGAATAAAATGGGCTGTAAATAAACTTGCCTTACCTCATGAATCAATCTAACAGTAACACCAACACCTTAACCATGAGCCACCACTTCCCCTGTAAATCTCAGACTCACATTTACAGCATTTGGCAGACGTCCTTATCCAGAGCGACTTACATCTATATCTTTTTATACAACTGGCCAATTGTGGGGTTAAAGGCTTTGCTCAGAGGCCCAGCAGTGGTGGCTTGGTGGTGCTGGGAATCGAACCATGGTCTTTCTGGTACCAGTCCAACACCTTAACCCTTAAGCCACCATTTCCCACTTCATATTGGAGCCAGTGTTTCAAGCTTAGCTGAAGCGCTTTATTAATCCATAGGGAGGGAAATTTTTGCCAAGTTGAGCCATCTGTTTAAGATTACTGAAAGAAAAATCTGTGGATTTGCTCATTACTGACTTACCCCCACTCTGGGTGTGGCAATTAACTTTACAGTCTGCACAAAAGCATGGGTGAAGTACAGATAAGCCCCCAGACTTATTTCGGTGTTATTATTATTAGCATTATAGAGGACGCAATCCCTTTTACACTCTAACACCCTTGCTTAATGTCATACACCTTAATAGTTGATGTTAGAACAGACTCATCTGCACATGAAAGCAAAAAAAAAAACCCTCACATGTCCAGCTGCTTTGACTTACTACCACCAGACGTCTTACACGCTGCTTGTTCTTGCTGACACAGAACTCGGGAGAGCAAGGCAAGCTCGATAATTAATAATGACTGCACAGGGACTGATGCAAAAGCAAAAGAGAGTGTGTGCTGTTAAGTCAGGTGCATGGATAAACTTCTGCTGAGGAAAGCAATAGCCCTCTCGTCCCTGCTTATTAGCACCCGGGAACTCCCTTGAATCACAACAGCAGCGTGATTGACACAAATCAAACAGGCTATAAGGTGAAGGAAATTACTATAGTACGTGGGGGAAATGTTCCACGCAAGAGAAATATGAATACAAAATTTTCCACAGCGGTCTATTGTAAAACACATTAAACGTTGTTAGCATCCACGCGTAGCATTCACTTTCGAGGCATATGTGTGTTTGATTCAGAAGTGGATGCTAAGCTTCAATGCTAATGATCTATTGTTTCTCCTTTTTTTGTTACCGTGACAAAGGAATTACCTGATAAAAGGGTAAATGATGTTCCCAGCCTCCAGATGATGTAAAATATTGCAAAGGTAGGTAAGAAAAAAGCATTAGCAATACCAAAGCTAATGTTCTGAACAAATGCTATACACAAAAATGAAAGCGCTTTGGAGTTTTGCTTTTTAAAGTTCCAACAGATGTTTGCTTTAGTATAAACAGGTTCTTATTCATGTAGTTATCCTTATCAGTACAGTATTAATTACTACCGCATTGCCACTTTCTGTACTTTGCACTACTTTATCATTACGCATCTTTGCACTATCCATAACTATCTATCCTTACACTTCTCTCTATTCCATCCATATTTACTCTGTATTATACATCCATAACTATCTATCCTTACACTCCTGTATATTCCATCCATATTTACTCTGTATTTACTGTATCATACATCCATAACTATCTATCCTTACACGTCGCTTCTATCTCTATTCTATCCATATTTACTCTGTATTTGACTGTATCATACAGCCATAACTATCTATCCTTACAACTTCTCTCTATTCTATCCATATTTACTCTGTATTTACTGTATCATACATCCATAACTATCTATCCCTTACACTTCTCTCTAGTATTCTATCCATATTTACGTATTTCTGTATTTACTGGTATATACATCCATAACTATCTATCGACACGGCTCTCTTATCCATATTACTCTGTATTGGACTGTATCAAGACAGCCTATCTACGATCATCCACTACAAGCCTCTCTATTCTATCATAGGTACTCTGTATACTGTCATCAATTACACAGCGAGAACTATCTATCCTTCCACTTCGCGCTCTAGGCGGCTATCCATTTACTCTGTATTTACTGTATCACACATCTATAACTATCTATCCTACACTTCTCCTAGTCTATCCATATTTACTCTGTATTTACTGTATCAATACATCCAGTAACTATCTATCCTTAACAACTGTCTCGCTAGGTCCTCATATTCATCCATATTTGACTCTGTATTTACTGTAATATACAGCCATAACTATCTATCCTTACACTTCTCTCTATTCATCCATATTTACTCTGTATGGTTACGGTATCATACATCCATAACTATCTATCCTTACACTTCTCGCTAGCCTCTATAGCGGTTACTCTGTATTTACTGTATCATACATCCATAACTATCTATCCTTACACTTCTCTATTCCATCCATATTTACTCGGTATTTACGGTATCTACACATTATAACACATCCATCAATATTTTATCACGCCAGACTTTCTCTCTCATAGCAGGCGGCCAGGGGATCGCGTATTTACTCTGCAGTATCAGATTACGTAGGATCCATACGGACTTGCGCGCGAGGCGATCCATAGGACGCTGGTATAACTATCATCATCCATAACGACGCTATTACACTTCTCGCTACTATCCACATTTACTCGGTATTTACGTGTATTCATACAGCCAGCCTAAGCTATCCGGTACACGGGCGCTCTATTGCCTCTATAATTACTCTGTATGACTGTACATCCATGCCAACTATCTATCCTTACACTTCTCTCTATTCCATCCATATTTACTCTGGATTACTGTATCACACATCCATAACTATCCTTATCCGGAATTACTGATTCTATCACCGTAGGCACCTAGTCTTACTACCTATTTACTCTGATTTACTGTTATACATCCTCATACATCCTATAACTATCTATCCGGACTTACATTTCTTACTGCTCCTATTCTATCCATATTGTACTCGGGATTTACTGTATCAACATCCATAACTATCCTTAGTATTATAACATCCATATTTATCTATCTTACATTATCTATATTACATCCATATTTACTCCTGTACACTGGGTATCTATCCTTACACTTCCCTATTCTATCTAGTATTACTGTAATCATCCATATTTACTCTGTATTACTGTATCACTACATCCTGTATAACTATCTATCCTTACACTTCTCTCTATTCTATCCATATTTACTCTGGGTTACTGGGATATACATCCATAACTATCTATCCTTACACTTCTCTCTATTCTATCCATATTTACTCTGTATTTACTGTATTATACATCTATAACTATCCATACTATATATACATACTACTGCATCTTCTGTACATTATTTACACTCACCTCTGTAATTATCAACCTTAACCCCTTATTTATTACACTGCTGTTTATTGTAAATAGGCCACTTATGCATTTCTGGTTAGATGCTAACTGCATTTTATTGGCTCTGTTCATGTACCTTGCACAATTACAATAAAGTTGAATCTAATCTAATCTAATCTAATCTTATTAAAAGGTCATGTGGCAGAGCCACAATTCATGAAACTGGTATGTTAAAGAAAATAAGAATTTCTAAAACTGTGTATTTAATAGAATTTTAGCACACAAACTTGTTAAAAAAATTACCAAAACGTAAAAACAGTTAGGGGCACTATTGTTCATCAGAGAGGGCATGTCATGGCCAGACTCCTATTCACTGAAAGTTAGGATACGGTAACTCAAATAACAATTTTGCAACTGTAGTAAACAGAAAAGCTTTTCAAAACCAAACTTTACTCCTCTAAATATACGTCTGTCTCAAGAAACGTCCACTCGAGTGGATTTTTTTTTACAGATGTGCTAATTTTTTAAAAAGAATTTAATAATTTCCCACAATAATTGTTCACACTTTCATAGCTCCTTTTGCATTTTGGGGCAAATAACATGTCAAACCATTAATGAACTTATAGAAATTTCAAATGGGTTATTTTGACCAGACTAGAACATAAGGGTTAAGCAGTCAAAGTCTATTGGTACATGCTGGGGGCATAAGTGCTTAGTTAAAGGACAGCAGTGGCCCATTTGTTCCACCTGGTCGGCCTTCATTCTGCAGTCATCGGAAGAAGATGGAATATTGTGCTAAGGGCAATGTGACACCATTATACACGATGATGGATGATCCTACATCTCTGACCATCATGGCAGCATATGGAGCCGTCATGCTGATCTATGTGGCACGCCAGGCCTGGTCAAGCAGACATTTGGCGTGCACATCTGAGCATTTAATCAAAACAACCCCAATGCATTGTGATGTAAATGATCATGCGCAGCATGTTTAATCTGCTCTATCAGTAGGGGCAGGGAGGCACTGCACAGGTGAGAAAGAAGGGTCAAATATGAAATGACATCATTTTCTGCATGCTAATTTTTTTAGGTCATATACAAAGGTGACTAGTGGTGGAAAAATGGCTAAAATTACTTGGTTGATTTAAAAAAAAAATTGCAGATGTGCTTAACATGGCTGCTGTTTGTATTAAACTTACAGGTTATACAGTATGCGGTGACATGCTTTGCTTATTTGGTTTAAACAAGTAACCAAAAAACCACATGGAAGACGCATTTACCCCCTACGCCTGCTTTCATTTCTTAAAGACAAAATATTTGGACATAGATTTCTTTTTATTTGTTTGTTGCTGTTTTTTTTGCCGCAGCTGGACCCTTTGTCAATGTCTTTCTTCGTTTTGTTCAGTAAAATGACACCAGCATTCAATCACAGTAAGCCCACACAACAATACGGGCAATATTGGATTTTTTTTTTCAGTGGCATTATCCCAGGAGAGGAAACTCTGACCATTGCGAAAGTTAAAAGTTGGTAGGGGGATGAGCGGCAACATGCCGAAAGAGGTTATTGACCCAAGAAGGAGACTATACTTCAAGGTGCTTTGGGATTACTGGGAAATTGACTGATTTAGTGACATAGAAATAATACAGAATTTACCACTTTATTAAAAATGAGAGAGAACTTTTTTTTTGCTGGCTTGTCCACCAGAGTGACATTGGTGCTATTGTCAGTAAGAGCCAGAAACATAAACATCGTCATAAATTTATCATGTTTCCATTTGATAGAATTGTTTAATAATACTAAAAAACACCCTGTAATATGTAAATGTAGAATTAGTAGCAACACATCTATAAATGTAAGAAAAACACCCAAGTTATCATACCCAGCATGACTCTATTGCCCTATGTGCTGTAAAAGCTGGAATAGTGTGTCTAATGTCAGATATAATTCATCACTAAGCTCTGGTCTGTGATCGTGCAGCACAGCTGGACTAAATCATATCTGTGGGCCTTTAAAGGTCAAAGCACCCTGCTGTAAAATCGGCCCATCCACCCTTACATCATCAGCCATGAAAGGCTAGAACACAGTGCCTTTTAAAGCACAGCATGGCCACCTGGTAGATACACAAAAAAACATCAGGCACTTTGTCCCAGTGTCTGACAAGTTTATGTGCATGATGCAGGGACTTCAGTGACATGTTCCTGCTCATCCCCCTTTTGCAGGCTTTTGACATTTTTCCCCGACTAATATACTTTAGCAATTCCAGAGTTGGACATTTACACAGCAAATTGTGTAAAAATTGCATAATTCGAACTATTTAGTATTCTACCCAGAGACACTGTTGGAAATTCTGATCCGGTTCAATTCTGCTTGACTTTGCATGTCTCCTTGAGCGAGGAACCGTTATCCAAATGTCTTACACTGAGAAACCCAAATGTGTTTTGAAGAATGATTATGGACCGCTGCCAGGGAAGAGTGGTTTTCATAGTCGACCACTGCCCTGCACTGCACTTTCCTTTAGCATGCGGAATCACATCAGTCAAGACATTGCTTAACTTAGCATTCCGTAACTTGCACAAACTAAAAGGAAACATTACAAGCAAACACAATCAATAATGCAGACTTGAGGGATATTTTTAAATGGATCGATATACATTCTATCAGCTTTACCATGCGGCCTCTGATTGTCTAGTATTGCTCAACAGGTACCTGCTATCTCAGGGTACACACAAAGACTCACTGGCTGTCTTCTGTTCAGTCGCTCTTTGTTGTTTTGTGAAATCCTGTGTTTTGTGTAGCACCAGAGGGTCCTGGAGGAACGTTATCTCATTTCACTGTGTACTGCATTCTGCTATATATGACTGAAATGACAATAAAGCTCCTTGAACTTGAACTTCAAATGAAGCCTTTAAACACTTCCTGAGGTATTTAAGTTTACATACTTCAAGTTTAAGCAATTAAAATCTGCTAACCTAGCAACACCATTCCTCAGGGTACAAGGACCATATGCAAAAATATTTATCTATGTTCTCACACCTAGGTGGTGGAATGAACTTGCCCTTGATGTCCCAACAACCTTAAAACGTTGTCTACTTTAAATGTACCTCAAAATGTAGCTAAATAGATGTTAGGCATTTTTTGAGGGAAATCCCAATAGTTCCATGTGCATAGATGTCCTGATGTCCTAGTCCTGGTCCTTTAATAAAATGTGGAATTGATTGGATGCTAAGCTGAAATGATTGGATTCCTAATTAACCCGCCTATCAGATCTAAACAGACCTGTCCACTTTGACCCTGACTGAAAGTGCGACTAGTAATTTATGCGAAATAATTTACATTGTTGGTGTTAACAATAAACTTAAAAGAATTTACCTTCCTGCTGTTTTATCGCAAGTGGGTAACAAGTGGCGATGTGAATACTTCAGAACAAAACACCCCACGCTTGAGTTATCCTGCTGCCTGGGGAGGAGCTGCCATCATTCAGGGAGCTTAACTTTCCATCTCAGCCAGTCGATTCTTTCCTTCAGGACTCTTCTGTCTGTCTATTTCACCCACCAATGTACAGATCAATTGTTGCGTTTCTTTCCCCTATCCTTTTAAAGTCAGAAGGAGTTATTGCTAATTCAATGATGGGAGAGAAAAGACAGGTTCTCATGTGCCTCTGGGATTCTCTCTTCATTTGAAGGCATGCCGCAATCACTGCAGAGGAATAACAACGAAAAAAAAAACAATACAAGTTTTGGGGTGTTTAGATTTTTAGCTGTATGGGAGATTTTGAGGTAAAAGAGATTTCCCACTTTCGAGATAAACTCTGGCTAGAATTCATTTTAAGCTAATTTCTTTGAGACAAAAATTGATAATGTGAATGGGTAATGTCTCCAGGAAAGTGTCACAAGCAGCTTTATTACACTATAAATATTTGCCCCTATCTTAGTAAACCAAATGCTTGCGGTTTGAGGATTTGTCTCCTGAGTTTTCTTCCGTATCAATGCAGAATGCTACCGGAGGCATCAACCCTTTGTTCTTATCTGAAAAACGTTCAGATGAAGTCTTTGGGAGATATTCATGAATCAAGCCTGTTATTGCATTTTCAGAAATTTTACCAGAAGCCATTGTCCTCCACGGTTCAATTCCTGCGCAGTGTATAAATAAGTACTTTAGTGCTTTTTCATTAAGTTTATTTCCTTGTTTGGCGTTTCTGGCTTATGGGAAACAAATGCTTGTAATACACCTATCTGAAATGTTCTGTTGGCTGGATCAATATTGGAGAAGTTAAAGTCGTTCCCTTTTAAATCGGGCCTTGTGTTTGCAATACAAATAGCCCAATGATAGCAGCTTATTACATACCAGCTGAGCCATTTCTCCCGATGCATTTCTCATTCTTAACCTTGCTCTGACATGCTCATTTGGAGAAAAGGGCAAGGATGTTATAGAAGATTCTTTAAGCAGTAATATTGCGATATTAGTTTTGTAGGAATGTTATGTTTGTATTTTTCTAAAATACATTCAGTCAGTTATGCTCAGTATCTTTTACCTGTAACAACATGCCCTACAAAAATGTTTTACAACACATTAATAAACCGATTTATAATGAGTGGTATTAGGTTATGTCTTTATAGCCAAGCTTGTGAACTGTTGACCGTCATAGTCATATGAAGGTACTCCACAAATTTGGAATCTAAGGTGTCCGGGTGTCTTTGCATACCATAGCATTGTCATTCCCAGTTCCAGCTTGAGAAGCCTGTGTATCAAGCAAGGTCCAGGAAGTCATGGTTTGCCAAGTCCGGTGTGGAGAGGCCTGTCTTTGCCCCAGGCCCAAAACCAAACATCAGTGCCTGAGCTTACCAATGTTTTCCACCGTACTGTTCGAAATTCTGTTTTTAGTTTCATGGTATTAACTTGTTTTCCAAATTCCCCAGATCGTAAGCCAATGCAGTATTTGTTGAATGTGCTGGACAAACAAGTCCGAACCATGGAGGCCCCAACTTGCAATTTACAGGAATTAAAAGATCTGTTGCTAACATATTGGTGCCAGATAACACAGCACACAACCAAAGGTTTAGGGAGTGCGTGCCTCTACAGGTCGCCTTTTTTTTTTTTAGCAAAACACAATAATAAAAAAGTGGTTATAATGTTACGCCTGATTGGTGTAAGTATAAAATGACTAATCAGTTTAATCTCTCTACGCACACAGTGATCTGCACAAGCCTGAAAGAAAGCGTTTAAAAGACGTACTCACTGTTTTCCTAAAGCAAAAAACTGTTTTACCAAAATATAAATTAAACTTGGAGGAGACAAAGCAGGGAAATTAGAATAAGACAGAAATCTGTCAATTTGAGGACAAAAAGCTCTTCTATTACCAGGAAATGTTTAGTCTAATCGAACAACGACCAGTTTTTAATTTCCAGAAGCTATTTAGGAGTTCTTTGATTCTACTAGTTAGATGAAGTTGTCTACTCGAGCCATAGTGGAGGCAGAATGTAATTTTCAGGGTGGAAGTAAGGTCTATTAGACTTGGTAAACACTCGCTTGCAAGTCTATGTTGTACATATGGTCCTGGCCGGGCGTCGAAGGATGAGCTGCAGTCAGAACTGGCAGCGTTTGTATGGAGCCAGGTGTGGAGCAATAGAAAACAGAAGGACTGCTCTGATTAAACAGTTCTGCAGAAATTTCGACAACAGATTGTTTCATTTTGCAACAACCATCGCAAAGCCCGAGGTAGATAAGGAACTGAAACGGAACGCATACGTCCGACGAAAAACCTGCTGTTGTTGAAAAAATTATCAACAGAATGATGGTGAGTAGATTTATTTAAACAGCGTATATTATATGTTATTTTACAGGGAATTGCATTTTAAATGAATAAAGGGATGAACTATTTGAGTTAGTTTAGTTGAGTGGTGTCTCCGTGTTTAGGGTGTTAGACCGCTGAACTTGAACTTGTATTGATGGTTGGTTCGACAGCAAAGTTGCCACTGCTGGCCCCTGAGCACGACCCTAAATTCTCAACTGCTCTGTGGGGTAAAAAAAATAGCTCTAGATAAGGGCGTTTGCCAAATACCAAAAAAAAAAAGAACTTTTTACTTCTAATATTATAAAATAATTCTACTCAAAACAGATTAATGTAGAAATCAAAAATGGAAAAATGACAGCTATTTACGTGAATAACTCCTGATCTCACAACCACTCAAACGGCATGTACTTAATTAACATTCATTTGCAGGATTGTCACTAATGAATTTGTGTTAACGATGAATAATGGATTGTGTTCTGTTTACACAGGTTTACCACTTTCATAATCACCAGCTCGTGCCTCAAGAATTAATTACATTCGGATTGTGAATCTGTCTGAGCTGTAATAGCGGGGGGGTTGCGGTTGGATGGGTATGGGTGGGTTTACAGTCCTCAGTCAGTTGCATTAATTCCAATACTCTCAAATTGCTTATATTTAGATTTGTGTTGAGATACAATGGACACCTAAACCAGTTATTTACTCCACTTTGAAGCAGGATCAGGGAAACATCACATGACAAGCAATAGAGATACATTGCTAGTGAACTATGTAGTCTTAAGTAATCATGACATTGAATAGCATTCATTTATATATCAAATTATAACATCATAACAATGCGGAGGTTTTTTTTCAGCATTAAAAATTGTAGTTCGTATCACTATGGGCAATTTAGAATCACCAATTAACCTAACATACATGTTTTACGGACTGTGGGAGTACCTGGAGTAAAACCCATGCAACTTAGAACGTAGAAAGGCCCCTGTCTGGGAATCAAACCCGGGACCTTCTTGCTGTGAGGGAACAGTGCTAACCACTAAGCCACCATACCGCCCTCAGCTTCTAACATTTTCACTATAAATCCTAAGCACGGTTTTAGAGGGGTCTTGGGCTTTCTTAATGGAGCTCAATATAGAACAAGTCGAAAGATCAGGACATCATGTCTGTTGATGAGGTGCACTCAGTGAGTAGTGAACAGCGAGGAACTGTGTGCTTTTTCTAATAGACTCAAGAAGGAAAGCCAATTTCCAGGGGGGGGGGTTTATATAATTTGTGAATTATTTCCTAAACCATAAATTGTGTAATAATTTTGTAATAAATTATCTTTAGCAAAATTCATAGAGGACTTTTGGCAGGATCTCACATTTTAATTATGGCACGGTTCCTAACACTATGCTAATGCAGTATTCCGTGTTGTTCTTTAATCTGTGAGAGCTCTCGATGATTAAAATCAATAAGAATCCTTACAATTCTGCTGTTCCATATAGAAAAACTCCTTATTGTTATATAAAATATCAAATATCCTTATCAGGATATAAGACTGCAAATAAACATTCCAATTAACAACGTCCCATCTGATCATTTATTTTCCTCTTGTGCTGTCAGCCCCATCCACAGTTTGTAGCTCCTTCCGAACCATCTAAGAGATATACTTTATAAAAAAAAAAAAAAAAAAAGGTTTGGGGCGCATAACTATTATTACAACCCAATCTGTCCATTAACATTTCATTCCAGCTCCCTTAACAGCACCTTCTGTCCTGCTATAAGAGTCTCCAATCTTTGAGCCCAGTCAGTGTGGAGAGCTGTGCGGAGGGTGAGCTGTGGTGTCGGCTAAGGAAGTCATGGTGAACAGTTGTGGATTCAGCGTTCAGTGCACTTCTTTTATGCTATTTATATATTGATAAAGCAATTGGTTAAACTACGCACTTCAGCTCAAATTGAGGGAAATCGTAATGTTACAATATGGTGCATCATCTGTCCTGTTCTGCTACAGATGGTATGTCTGATACAGATTTGGCAATGGACCCCACTCTGGAGCACGAGGTTTGGTGTCTGCAGTTGTATTTAGACCACCTTAATATGCTAGTTAGACTTCTAACCAAAAAAGGCACAGATCGAACCATTGTGTAGATCAAAAGCTGTCAATCAAAAGGCGATTCTGACTACCAGCTTTGCCTTGCATGCTTATTTTCCCCCCTTAAAAGTCAAAATCAATTGCAATAATGTCTCTGTTTATTTTTCGATCTATCCAACCTCTTACATCCAACTTAAGCTCTGATTTATAGCATATAACGTCTGCCAGGCTGACGCTTTTCCCAGCAGACATCATTTAAATCATCGTAACATCCGTCTCAGAGGAGCCCAAAAAAAAAAGAATGTAACGTCCATTAGAGAAATCAAGAACGAAGGCATCATCAAGTAAAGAGATCAGCAGTGGCTTCTATGCAACACTACAATGTTTGAACATCATGTCAGAATATTGTGTGAGTGTGTGTACAGAGGTGTAGCTTTGGGGGAGGCATCAGTCCCCGGGCGCAGCATCTGGGGGTGCCAAATTAATGTTGCCCAATTATATCTTCAAAGCACCATTGTTGCTTTAATTATTGAACTATTCATACCCTAAAAATATGCCACGAAACACGAGGGGGCCAGGAGGTGGCGCAAAAAATGACTTTTTACCCGGGCGCTGAAACTCCTAGCTACCCCTCTGTGTGTGTACATAGTAAGATGGAAAATTAGTCTTTGGTACACCTACATTTTATTTTAGCTAGCAGAGATAGATAGATAGATAGATAGATAGATAGATAGATAGATAGATAGATAGATAGATAGATAGATAGACAGACAGACAGATAGATAGATAGATAGATAGATAGATAGATAGATAGATAGATAGATAGATAAAGCTGCTTTTATGGGTTTTAAGCTACTCTAGAAATCTCCAGCATTTGTATGAATTTGTGCAGATATTTTTTTTTTTTTTACACTTGCTGGTAAATAATCGGATGCTTGTTTTTGTTTTTTTGCCTATACATAAAGTATTTTTTTATATTTAATAAGGTCTAATTTTGAAAGTATATCTAACGAGCAAAAGTCATATGGAACTCATGTAATGCTGAGTTGCAAAACATTCTAGTTGTTGAAAAAAAAACCCCAACCCTCTGTGTTGAGATGCCATCCATTAAAAGCTCATTTTGCTTGTTTTCCGTCGGCGCCACCGTTCTGCCGAGTAAACTTAAACGTCAGCTACCCAGAAAATGCAACATGCCTCACCTGGGAAACGAGATGAACGGCTGGAAAGAAAATCCATATTTCATTCGAGTGCTTTAAACGTTTGTGTGGCCAGCAGGCTGGGGGGAGTCATTACACCACACCTCCTCGGAGAAACGCAGGCAGGGATAAAGGAGAAGACAGAGCGAACGGAGCGTGCGAACACACGCAGCGGGCCGAGTTAGGAATATCGATCCGCTTTCAGGGAAGCACTGTGCTGGGAGCCAACATGGCAGTGATTTTGGTGTGTGCGTGTGTGTGTGGGAAGGGATGTTGGTGATTGCTAATTCAGATTAAACCTCTTCAGTCATTAAACCCAAGCTCAAGAGTGACAATCACCTGCAGAGGCTGTTTACAATGTCATCTCAGGCATGCTAATCAATGACACCGGCTTTTTGTAAAAGTGTCAGTCAATGTAAATCTGCTTTTATTTATTTCTTTTTTTCGCAGACCGTCATGCTGTGCAGGACTGTCATTAGAATATGGTGACAAATTTGCGCTGATGCATTCAGTAGAGCACATTACTGTAAACACTCCCGAAGCCAAGTGACCAATGAAAAGTGTCCTTTGGTGCAATAAAAAAGTCACATCAAGGTGTTTGTTTTTTAGGTGTTTGTCCTCCAAAATTTTTCGTAC